>JAABKJ010004928.1:9978-23701 GCA_011634705.1 Andricus grossulariae
CAGATAGAGAAGAGAGGATTGGAAAAGGTAGACCTAAATTTAGAATGACAAAGGGATAGAAAAAGACAGACGTTGATAGACGTAGGACAGAATAAGATACAGAATAGAAGATCGAAAAAAATTACAGAAAAACAGAAAAAGATTGATGTGGATAGATAAAGGATAGGATGAGATGGAAAAGAAAGTATTGAAAAATATAGACTTGAAATTAGATTGAAAAAGAAATTCAAAACACAGCCCCAAAAAAAAAGTGTCTTGATCTAGAAACGAGGTCCATAATTTCCTATGGATTTTGACCCGCTGATCACGAATCTGAAGTATAGTTTGACGTGTTTTGTGCCGAATTTTGTAGTAAAACTATTTATTAAGTTCAATCACTCAAAGATATTAGGAGCCTAGATGCGGCACCTAACTAGCGAACCTATAATAAGTTCAAAGAACTAAAAAATACCATTGGTTAAGAAGAGACAGAGATATCGCCGTCTCTTTTTTACTAATGGCATTTTATTAGCTCTTGAAATTTATTATAGATTTGCTAGTGAGGTGCCGCATCTAGGTTTATAATATCTCTGAATAACTGGAATAACTCATCGTCAGATACACTACGACTTCGTCCACACACCCTTACGTTCGTTGCAGGGTAGCGCGCCATTGCTGGCTTCGTTTATTGGTGAACCGAAATGCGAATCATTCTACACATCCTCTTGAGAGGCAGTTGTCATTGCTTCCAGTGTTGATCACAGCAGCAAGTTTACTTGCAATCTTGCTCAATCATGGAACTGCGTTCAAAAGTAGAAAGCATCCTAGCAGCATATTGCTATAACGCTTTTTCTCTTATGCAACTGCACAAGGACTAAGCTTTATGGAACTGTATAGCTAACGTCCTTAAAACTTCAGACAGAAGAGTGAGTGATCAACTGGTATGAGGTGTTTTGTTTTGTGATAGCTTTGCCCTAGGCGGCTAGACAATCTAGTTTAACCTTTTGTTTTTTCAGCTGCATATGTTTTAGAACTCGAGTCACTTATTTCGAAATAAAAATTATCGATAGATTTAAGCAGGTAAAATCAAAAGACCAATTTAGGGGAAAAAGCCATGCGGCATGAAAAACCCTGATTTATTGAAAGACACAATGAAAGAGATTATACGAATAGGCGTTCGCGTCACGCACCCTTTCGAAAGGTTTTGGTTTTGATTTGGATTAGATTTTTGATTAGTTTGGAATCAGGTTTCGTTTGGAAATTCGGTTGCACACACCGTTAGATTCGATCGACGAGAGAATACTGAATCGGCTGCGCAACGCTGTGGTGCAGGCGTCGCACAACGGTCAAGTAAAGAAGAAAACTGATACTCTCTTCGTCACTCCTTCTTTACGCGATGCCTGCGCAGTTGAAAAAGTCGCGGTCTGTTAGCACCACTGGCGCAACGCCGGTCCCCGCATACACAGATTCACTCTCTCCTCGAGCCCCTCCCTTCAACCTTCCGTTGGATTCGAAACTATACATCAAGCCCGGTTCACAATCGTTCAGTTTCTGTGTTGCGACGTAACATAAGGAATAAGATTCTTTTGCAGTTGTCAGTTATAAAGAACAAATTTCACGATGTTGTTTAATTTAAGGTAGTGGATGTAAAGTCGAAGTTCGAAAAAACATGAATATCGGCATTTTCAGTAATTTGTCTGCACTTATTGAACTTAATAAATGTTTGTCCTAAAAAATTCAGCACAAGACACGTCAAACTATACTTCTTGCCTATTTTTCATCAAAAAAAGTCACGTCATTCGAAAAAAAACTAATTTTTTCTCAAAATTAGAAAATTTTGAGGTTGTGTGAAAACTAAGGCCAACGCGATAAAACGGCCTTCGGTCTCGTGATCAGCGGTTCAAAATCCAGAGGAAATGATAGGTCTCGTTTCTAGATCAAGACAATTTTTTTTGTGGGGCTGTGAAATTATTCAAAAAGATAGGATCTCTATCTTTTTAATTCCAGCTGGGGGAGTAATCCACCATAATTTTATGTAATTCAGAGTTATCCAATGCAATCCGGAATTATCGTAGGTAATCCAGAATAATTCTGTATATAGAGGTGATCCAAGGTAATCCGATATAATCCAGAGTAATCCACCTCCGCCGGACCGCATTTTTAGAAGTTGTTTTTCCCTCATCCTATACCTTTTTCAGCTTCTGGTGTCTTATTTCCGGTATCACCTACGAATTGGTGAAGTCTAATAAAAAATTTGAATTCCAGTGCATCATACCAGTGTTCATGAGAGATATTAGAGAAGCTTCTAGAACTGTGAGTTGGGGCAGAAGATAGTGGTTGAAATTGTACGAAGCTACGAAGTTTCCTTTGGTCCCGGTTTACGGTGGATTGCCAGTAAAGCTTAAGACTTCTGTGGGCAAACCGATTCCATATGATGGAAGCCTCACGCCCGAACAACTTCGGGTAAGGGTACAAATTAATTTTTATTTATTTTAAAGTAATTTTAGTTAATTATTTTCATTTCAATTCATTCAAGTTTTCTGCAACGAACATTCAAGCAAAAATCGAGGCGTTGACTACTTGACTTTTGAATGTACGCCAGATTTCAGGAGTTCAAAACATTTCGCAAAGATTTTAAAAGTTTTCACAAAGATTTTAATGATATTGTAAGATTTCAATTTTGCAAAGATTAATTTTACAAAAATTTTACAAGATTTCAGAAAGTTTTTGCACATATTTCAGGAATGATACAAGATTTTAATTTCAAATAATTTTAAGAAATGTCGAAAGATTTGGCAAAGATTTCAAATGTGCTAAAAAATTTCAATTTTAAAAGAATTCGTACAGTTTCAAAGATTTACATTTTTTTTAATGATTTCGCAAATATTTCATGTTTGTTTTCCTAAGGCTTGACATATTTCAGAAAGATTTCGCACAGATTTCAAAGATTTCAAAGCTGTTAAAAGATTTCAATTTCAAATGATCTCGCAAATATTTTAAAGATTTAACAAGATTTCAATGATTTAACACATTTCAAGAAATTGCAACGATTTCTAAGATTTCAAGAGATTTTAATTTCAAATAATTTTGCAAATCTTTCAAAGATTTCAAAGAATTTCAAATTATTTAAATGATTTCACAGATTTTAAGAAATTTCAACGATTTAAAAAGATCTGGCAAAGATTTCAAAGATATTAAAAAATTTCAATTCAAAAAGTTTTCAGGAAGATTTCATATATTTCACAGAACTAGATTACAATTATTTTACAAAAATTGCACAGATTTCAAAAAATTTCAACAATTGCAAAAGATTTCACGATTTCAAAAATTCTTGAAAAATGTTGAAAAATTTCAATTTTAAAAGTTTTCAGAAAGCTTTCACAAATTTCACAAATTTTCTAAAGATTTCACAAAGATTTCAAAGATGTTAAGAGATTTCACAGATTTAAGAAAATGTAATTTGATTTGAAAGATTACAAGTTGTTTGTACGATTTCGCAAACATTTTGATGTTTTCAAAAAATTATAATAATTTCAAAGATTTCACAGATTTTAAGAAATTTCAATGATTTAAAATTTTTTTTTCAGATTTCAAAAGTTTTCACAAAGATTTCAAAGATGATAAAAGATTTAAATTTCGCAAGGATTTCACAAGTGTTTCAGATTTCACAAAGCTAGTTTTCACAGATTTAAAAAAATGTCAACGATTTGAAAAGTTTTCACCAAGATTTCGCTGAGATTTCAGAAAGATTTTGCACATATTTAAAAAATTCCAAAATGTTTCACAAAGTTTTCAATGATTTTAAAAATTTGCAATAGATTTCAATGATTTGACAATGTTTTAAAAGATTTCAAAAGATTAAAAAAATTAATTAAAAATTCCTAACAATTTTTCATATTTCTCAGGTCGAAGGCGCTCTTGAAGCATTGATACAAGAACATCAAAAAGTGCCCGGAAGTATAATGCGGGCATTGTGGGAAAGGTTTTATAATGCGGAAGACAGTCCTAATAAGCTCAAATGATTCGAGAGAAAAATAAACAAAATAGGAAAAAGACGATATAGCACTACTAATAATAAATTATTCACTATAGTGATTACTTTATTATTAGTAATGCTACGTCGTCTTTTCTCTTTTTTGTTCATTTTTCTTTTGAATCTCAGGATTGTGATAGATTCGCAATATTAGTAGTAATAAAAACTAGAACTTGTTTATAATTTCAGAGACACATATTTTGTAATAATTTCGACAACATTCAACTCAATTCTTTTTTTTTTAAGTTTCCACTTCTTAGTCCAAGGTTTATTGTTTTTATACGTGGACTATCTAGAATCAAGAAAAGTTTTGTTGGAACTGATTTTCATTTTTTGTAAATAATTTAGATAACTGATTTTAAATAATAATAATCTTATAATATTAATAATAACCTTAATAAGTTAAAAGCGTGTACAAAATGTGAGCCGGGTTACTACACTTATTTGGAAAACCTGGAATTGTCAAGGAAATTACAAAATCATCACTTTGGTTGAACATTCAACTGTTTGTTTCAAAATTTACGTATATTGTTGAAAATTTGACTGTTTTGGTAGAAAATTAATGTTATCCATAGTTAAAATTGCATCTTTTTGGTTTAAAATTGAACTATTCCAGTTAAAGATTCATTATTTTAGTTAGCAATTCCTTTTTTTGGTTGAAAATATACTATTTGGTTGAGATGAATCTTAAATAAAAATGATGGATTTTCGACCACAAAATCAAGCACAAAATGAATTTTTAATAAAGTAGTTCAACTAAAATAGTCAAAGATTAGTTTCAAAAAAACTAATTTTCAACAATAAAAATAAATATTCAAGAAAAAGAAAGAAATTTTCAACAAGATAAATAAATTTTCAACGAAAGAATTGAATTTTTAGCCAATCTGTCAATTCTTTGAAAGTCATCTTGCTTATAGACAGACATACTGAGACATTCATAAAAACCGGTTTTTTAGGTTCAGGGGATCTCAAAACGTGGACTAAAAAAGTCGTGTTTTCAATTAAAAATGATAAATTTTCAACCATACAATTTCCACAAGAGATGAATTTTTAAACCAAAAGTACAATTATTCCCGAAAATCTAAGACGACTAGCCAAGCTTATGAAAAATATTTGACTACTCATACCGCTGACATTCCGTAGCCAGTGTTAAATCCCCTGACTTTCCAGAATTCCCTTACCTGTATTGTCCTTGATTAAGGCTCTTAATTTTCTTTTATAAAGTATTAGTTTGATAAAATTTTCTGAAACTTTCAGTACATACTTATTAAAATGTAGAGGTAAAAATATATATCTTATATTGAGATATATTTGTTCTATGCGAAGTTGCATGATTTAATCTCCACGATCTCGGCCTCGATAGTGTTAATCGGCGTATAATTATAAAAAATACAGGACTCTGAAAATAATTAGCCATTTTTGTGTAAAATTGTCGTCTTATTTATGCAATAAAAATAGTTTTGAAAATGTTGATCAATTTCTTAATTTCATCCGGTGGAGAATTCAATTATGTATATGTGACCTTCCGCGAAAAAAGGGACCTAAAGCGGATAAAATCGATTAATAGTTTTTTACACCTATCGATAGTTCTTTATTTTCTCTTTAATAATGAAAAATATTATTCCTATATCTAAAAAATTGAAATTGTTTTTCGACTGCAAAGTGAGCCCTGCTCAAAGTTCCGGATAGAACCCGGATAGACTCGGGACTATATCCGGGCCTATCCGGGGTGAACTACGGGTTTTGTCCCCGGGTTGTATCCGGGTCTATCCGGGACTTTCACGGGATGCTAGGACATATATTAATGCGCGTCTCATTGGGTCCTATCCGGGATCTATTCGGCATACGATTTCGTTCTTTGTAGAGTATTAGGTAACTGTAAAGGTTGCAGAGTTTCTTTGCCGAAATTTGCAACAAAAATGGATTTCAACATTTTAGCTTCATCCACTAGCTCATGCTGCAGGTTCGTGGGGTATTTATTCAGCAGCTCAGTTCTTGTTTTTCAATTCTGTCTTAAGATAAAATGCGTAATTCCCAATGAACAGAGGAACCTTTACAAAGTTCGTGCATTGCTTCAAACTGCACCGTTTCATCCTGGATCACATGGTCTAGGATAGCGTAGTACACTTTCCTTTTGAATTTTACCTCAAATGCTACATTTTTATGTTCATATTTTTTCCTCGTGGATCTTGTCTGCCATTTTCTTCTGTTTGCAACTTCTCTTGGTTTCCTCTTGAAGAGATTTTGGCCACCCGATGTTTCTTGTCAGTATGACAGCTTCTTTCCAAATTTTGCCCATTCCATTACGCAGAGGCTGCAGCTCTGCAATTAAGCTTTTTAAATTTTTACAGGTGACATCAAGAGTTGCTCGTCGAGCCTAAATTACTTTGTATACAATGTCAGTGGGATTTAAAACTTTGACCCAAATCGATGTCATAAGTAAACAATTTGAGGTCCGTGTATACGTTTTGAGTCCATTGACATTACCACAACATTCTTCTGTCAGATTCTTATACCTCATCCAGTGCTTCTGCTACTCCTGGAAGATGATGAGCAAGAGTTTTCGCGGAGTAAATCCAGGCCGACCAGCTATTATGCGTTTGTGGCAGATTTTTGTCTTGTTATCCTAGCTAGATTGTATGCATTTTAAGCATAAGTACGTCTTATACTACGAAAGTTAAACATTCCATGCTCTAAAAGCAATCTAGCCGAGCGAGTAAACCCTATCACTTGACCGTGCTGCGATTGCAAGGAACCCTTAGCGATTTTGGCATGGTTTCTTGCGCATTCCGTTGTAAGAAACCCTCACCAAAATCGCAAGGGTTTCTTCTAACCATATGTGACGTCTGAATAATTGAATAAAATCACTTACCTAATTATAAGAATCAGATTTCTCGTTTTTGCTCGAATTAATAATTAGCGCAATTTCTAATTCAGTGAGACTAAAGCTAAGAAATTCAATCGATGCGGGATTTGAGGTAAACTGAGAGAGAGAGAGAGAGAGAGAGAGAAAACCAATTCCAGATATAATTAAATATTAATTTACTTTGCTACATGGGTGAATTGTCTTCTCAAATATGTCGAGATTAGTCAGAGTCCCATGTCATCGAGTACATCCCATGAAAGGCAGCTTTTAAAACAAATTAAGATTCTGAGTGATGGTTTAGGCAACAAGAATGGAAAGATAGGATTAAAATAAGATGAAATCTAATCGATTGCCTATCCAATTTATAATTGTTGTACCTCGTGCTTAGGAGCCAGGAGAATTTCCTCTATTTGTTTGTGGAATTTCCGACTAGTTTCCAAAGATCCTTGCAGAGAGGGCAAAAGATCCGTGAGGGATTCGACAGGCGGGTAATTTTGGAAGATGATTAACCTGATGATTTCCCCCAGAAAAATGATGTGATGACTGGATTTCTCCAGACAGCGTTGGAGGGTCCTCAGCGTAATCATAAAAGGTTGAGGGTTCATCGATTTATTTCATTGGCCTGACGTCTTCCAGGGATCCAATTGAGAAATGGACGAGACGACGACAAAAACAGAACTTCGTACAAGACGAAAGGAGACAGAAAACAGACAGATAGATGATAAAACGACTGAACTTATATGAAAGTGGAAATTAGACTAACTGGATAAGACGGCGGTACCAGACTGACAGAGCCTTCGGCGGATACTGGACAAACAGAAAACTGAACTTGAAATTTCGGTAGGGTTTATATATGGCACAGATTCCACGTATTTACGTGGAATCCTAACGATCGATAAGGCTAGCAAATTCGTACCCCATTTCTAGCTACATTGATTACTCACCATTTTGGGTTTCTCCTTTTAACTTTGTGCAATTAGTGGAGACTGGAAAACTCGTGATTGATAAGGTTTTTAGGGTGAAGCCACATGCGACGTGTGCTATTTGTAGAAATCTTTTCTGTTACATTGATGGATCAATACAAGGCGGATTTGCATTTTATAATCAAGTTTATATTATGAATAATTATAATTTATAATTACCGTTACGTCGCAGGACGTAATACACAGCACGGTCAAGTGAAAGCTTTTTTCGTACGGTGATACTGCTTTTAAAGCATACGCTCGAACTGCATTAATATGCGATTTATGCGTTAGTAGTGTCTTCAGTATTAAAATTTTAAGCTGAGAGGTGGCTTTTCCCGTCTTTTTAACATGGTCAGCAAAGGCTAATACACGCTCTTCGGCTTGATAGGTTCCTCCATCTTCATTGATTAAATTGACATAGCAAATTAAAAATGCAGTTTTTTAACGTGAGCGAAATCTGGAGTTGCATCCACAATCAGTAAATGTGCACAAACAACCATAAACTCATTCTGAGTATCTGCTGATAAGTAATGCACCTGCACTCTTTTCCAGTTTTTTGGGAGTGGCGAACTTTTCGTAGGTGGTCATTAAAAAGCGGGTCGTATTTTGCTAAAAGTTCAAGGATACCAAGGAAGTTACCGTTAGAAGGGTCTCCAATTCTGTTACTGTCTCCGCGGAAATCCAAAACCTCTTTTAGCAAGAAACAAGGTTAGATCAAGAAGTAGCAATAGGATTTCTTTCCACACTTCGTGCTCGTAGTGTATGAACTTAAACGACAAGTCACGCAACGAAGTTTCTGTTTAAAGTTTTCTCTATTCTGCTTTTCACTGGATACAACAATTTTTGTGCTAGAAAATACTGTCATGTTGAGGGTTTTTTTTGTGTACCTTCTTCCATTTTCATGCAGCGGTATAGCCTTCAGGTGATACCTAGGCTGATTTTTGAGCTTGCGAGAGTTTGCTGTAAATTCTTGATAGTGAATGACAAAGGGCTTCCATCGCTCTGATTCACACCAACCAGTCTCTGAGGACAATATCACCATTCCTTAGCTTCTTCTTAAAAATAGAGGTTGGTAGCTCACCACCTATACAATCCTTCGGAAAACACTATGGCAAATGAGATAATCATGGAGATAATGACGAGTCGAAAGGAAGGAGCAGTTAAATTATTACTGGCATTATCCTTGGAAGCTCTTCATACGAAATTACTTTCAACGTTATCGCCGATAGCGTGAGCAGTGCCTTCATGAGACGAAGAAGGTGTAGTCAAATTACCACTGGTATTATCCTTGGAAGCTGTTACAAAGAGAGTAGGACTGAAAGAGTGTACACTGGACAGCGTCTTTACTAGGTACCGAAGGATTTGACGTTGAAGAAAGCTGTGATAAAACTTCAGCATTAGAACAAGAAATCTTTAACATTTGTTCAAAGGAAGTTGTGCTTTTGATGCCTTCTTTTCGCGATCTTCTTTTTCCTTCCTCCTCTGTGCCCTGATTAATATCTGCTGCTCATTTTTAGCAAAACACTGCCTATTTTACGCACCAAAAGACGAAAAAAATACAAATAAAACAGTTTTTATTCACTATATAACTTTGAAACCGACTTCTCATGACGAGTGCAGCATCGCTGATCTCGTACGACCTAACTGACTAAAGAATTCATAACATATCTGCTATCGCTTACTTATCTCAGAGTGCACATCATTACCATAATTACCGTTAAAGATTGGAACTTTATGTACAAAATACACAGTTAGATTACCAAATACTAAGTAAATGGAATGAAAACAGTATATATTTTCAAATGCATTAATATAGTTTCTAATTCAATCGTACAAAGTGCGCGTCCATCTCGTTCTTAAACAAAAAGTAGAGTAAAAAAAGTCGGGTCTTGTTCTTCATTCTGGGAAGTTCAAGGCGATCTTTTTTACAGGACTTGCACACGAATGAACGATTGAAATAATTAAGTTAACAGGGTACAGCGTGCTATCTGTTTCAGGATTACGTAACACAAGGTTGCATAGACGCTTCATAAAATTGGAAGCGCTTCTTAATTCTCAGATGTTGAGACGAGTAGTTTGGTCGAATTTGGTACAGGAAACAATGCACTCAAGGCTCTACCTTCAGCAGCTCCACATCGAAGACGAGAACAGCATTAGGCGGAATAGTATGTCTTTGTTAAGGAGAATATAGTGGCTATAATTATTTATACAATAAGGATTCAACCTTGTGAAAATCTGACCTTTAGGCTGACCAATATAAATATTTGAATTTGTGACAAAGAATTTTAAGAATATGCCAGTTTTTTTTGGGTGTGGCGTCACTCGAGATTTTTGTATCAACACCTTTTTGTTGTATAAATTTCAATTTGTTAATAATTTCCATAACGGTTGTAAAAAATTGTTGTTGTCAGTTATTAAGTAAGTGTTTGTTCGGGAAGCACAATCACAGAAGGCTGAATAAGAACCACGAGAAGGTATTTATAAACTTTTCCAAAAATTTAAACAATTTATTTTTTCTAAATATTGTTATGACTATTCTATTTCTAGTTGAGAATTCATATTTTTGGTTTAAAATTTGTATCATTTTTTTTTTAATTGTGTTTTGTAGAAAATTCGTCTTTTTGCTTGAAAATTCAACAGTGTTTTTGAAATTTTTTTTTTCTTTTGGGATTGAAAAATTTTTCTTGGGTGAAAATTCAACTCTTTTGTTGGAAATTCATCTTTTTTGTTTGAAAGTTCAATTATTTGGTAGAACTTTCATCTTTTTTGGTTGAAAATTAATCTGTTACATTGTTGAGAATCTGTCTTTTCCTGCTGAATTCAACTACGTTTTTGTAGAAAATTAAAATCGTTCTTTGTTGAAATATATTAACTATTACATTTTTCGTTGAGAATTCATTTTTTCTTACCGAAAATTCAACTGTTTTGTTGAAAATTAGTCCTTTTGAATTTAAAATTCATCTTTTTTAGTTAAAAAGTTTACTATTATATTTCTGATTTAGAATTCATCTCTTTTGGTTAAAAATTGAATTATGTTGTTGCAAATTCAACAATTTTATTTAAAAATAATTTTCTTGTGATTGAAAATTCAACTGTTCGGTTAAGACTAAATTCTTTTGTTAAAAATTCATATTTTCAGTTTGAAAATTCGACTTTTTCGATGGAAAATTTAGCAATGTGCTTGAAATTTCTTTTTTTTTATGATTCAAAAATCTGTTTTGGTTAAAAATTTAGATCTTTGGTTAAAAATTCGTCTTTTTGTTTGAAATATTCATTCATTTTAGTTGAAAATTCTACTATTAAATTTTTGTTTCATAATTCATCTCTTTTTTTTTTGGCTTGCAAATTTAAGAATTTCGTTAATTTTGGTTTCTTCTTTCACTGAAAAATCTTTCTTGGTGGAAAATTCAATCCTTTGGTTGAAAATTCATCATTTAAGTTGAAAACTCATTTCCTTGGTTGAAAATTAGCTTTTTTTAGTTGAAAATTAATTTTTTTACCTGCAAATTCAACTTTTCCATTTTCCCTCAAAAATGTATCTTTTTTTGGGTAAAAATTAATTAATTTGGTTGGAAACTCGTCTTTTTGGGGTTGAAAATTCAAACATTTTTGTAGTAAAATCATATTTTTGGGTTGAAAATTAAATTTTTTTGTTGAAAATTCATATTTTTGAGTTAAAAATTTAACTATTTTGTAGAAAAGTCGTATTTTTGGCTTTCAAATTCAATGATTTGATTAATTTTTTTTATTTCTACATTAGAAAATATTTTTTAGTTGAAAATGTTAACTTTTTCTTGAAAATTCAACTGTTTTGTAGAAATGTAATTTCTTTGGCCTGAAAATTCAGAAATTTGGTGGAATTTTTTTTTCTTGACTAAAAAATTCTTCCTGATTGAAAATTTACCTTCTTTTTGAAAATTCGTCTTTTTCTATTGAATATAGGTTGAAATTCAAACTATTTGGTTAAAAATTAGTCATTTTTTGTTGTTGAAAATTCAACAGTTTTGTAGAAAAGTTGTCTTTCCTGGCAAGAAAATGGAAATATGGATTTTTAAAGTTTTCTGACAAAAACTTTAGTAACTTTTAAAGAATTTTTAAAGGTTTCAATAGAATAAAAGAGATTGACCTAAAATTCCGGGGAAAATTTCAAATAATTTTCCCTTTATAAAAATTAAGTTTTAAATCCAACTTGAAAACAGTCCAAAGCATTTTAAAAGATTTCTATAAGAATGTCGGAGAAAAATTTGGAAAATTCAAGAAAAAAGTTAAAAAGTCAACTGATTTGTTGAAAATTAATCTATTTTGGTTGAGAATTCAACTATTTGGTGGAAAATGAACTTTTTGTTGAAAATTCACTTTTTAGGGTTGAAAATTCAACTGTTCTGTAGAAAAGTTATCATTTTGTCTTGAAAATTCAACAGTTTTCATAGAAATTTGAAATATTTTGTTGAAAATTCATATTTTTGGGTTGAAACATTGTCTTTTTGGCTTGAAACTCAAACAGCTGGGCAGGCCATTCAACCTTTTGGTTATAAATAAACTTTTTCGCGCAAAATTGATATTTTCTTTTCGAAAATCTAACTGTTTTGTAGAAAAGTCGTCTTTTTGAAAAGAAAATTCAACAATTTGGTGGATTTTTTTATTTGGTCATAAATGTCATAAATAATAATTTGTTAGAAAATTATTATTTTTTGGTTGAAAATTTATTTTCCTTAGTTGAAAATTAACGTTTTTGTAGAAACTGTGTCTTTTTAGTTTAAAGATTCATCTTCGTGGGTCAAAAAGTAGTAAAGCAAGGCGCCTGTCACTTCATTTCCCAACGGATGGCGCCACTGTCGCAAGTGACCGATACCAACAGATGGCGCCACCAACCAAGGGACGGTTTTATTCCACGCTAAGTCACCGAAAGTCGGTAAAACAGTGAGGTTGGTAATGCAGATTCCTCATGCTATACTGTTGCACAATCGGTCGTTAAAACAGAGGTGTCGGTAACTTCAAGGTTCTGTTCCAAGCTAAGACGGTAAAAAAATGAGGTTGGTAATAGATGATTCCAAAAAGTCAACTTTAAAAGGTTCTGTTCCATACTAAATCGGTAACACAGTGAGGTTGTTAATGAATATTCTTGCTGAGTTAGCATTAAGTGGTTCTGTTCCATGCTAAGTTATCTTTGATCTGTAAAATACTTTATTGATATCGGCTGGTAAAACAGGTAAGTCGGTATTTTAATATTATCATTTCACCATGTCAGTAAGGTCGGGAGCGATGTTACCATCAGTCGGTGAAACAGGAAGGTCGGTAATTTTTTATATTATCCTTTTACTACATATCGGTAAGGTAGGGAGCAATTTTTACCATCAGTCGGTGAAATGTCCGGTAAAATGGTAAAATGTCCGGTAAATTTTTATATTATGAGTTTACTAGCGCTCGGAAAGATAGGGATCCATGTTACGATCAGTCGGTAAAACAGAGATGTCGGTATTTTTGTATTATCATTTTACCATATGTCAGTACTTTCTGCCAGTACTAATATCAATTTATCAGCAGTCGGTAATGCATGTATCGGACGTCGAATTGACGCTCAGTCTGTCCGTACCTTACCGACAAACTCCGTGTCGCCCTATTTCGTGCTGCACTTGCCCGATGGTATTCCCTGGACGTCCACGGGTACCAAATGTACCGTGATCCAATTAGTGGAAGAAGATATCAGTGATTTACCTCAGTGACTTCTACGTGGAACTCTGCACCACCTAATTATGTTGCTTGAGTCGCCCACATGTTATCAATTTAAATTTCCCGCGCTTCAAGCCTTCCATTCGACCAATGGCATTGATCTTCTGCAGGTCCATTTCTTCAGAGATGTTACGTCTTTTCGCAAGCAAC
>JAABKJ010004929.1:0-23701 GCA_011634705.1 Andricus grossulariae
AAAAAAAAACTAATATAGATACCATATAATTAAGATTTCAAGTTGATATATATATGGCAAAAATAACTCATTTTAAACCAAACAGTTAAATTTTCAACAAAAGAGATGAATTTTCAACCAACATTTTGAATCTTCAAGCAAAAAAATAAGAATTTTTAACAAAAAAGTTCATTTTCATCAAAAAGGCAAATTTTCAACAAAAGACTTGAATTTTTAACCAAATTATGGAATTTTCAAACCAAAAAGACAAATTTTTTATAAATTAGTTAAACTTTCAACCCGAAAATAAGAATTTTTACCAAAAAAGTTAATTTTCGACAAGTTTTATTTTCAGTTGACAAAAATTAATTTTCAAATAGTTGAATCATATACCAAATTATAGAATTTTCAAGCCAAAAAGACGAATTTTATATAAAACAATTGAATTTTCAACCCGAGAATAGGAATTTTCAACAAAAAAGTTATTTTACAACTAATCATTTGAATTTTCAACCAAATAGTTCAATTGTCAATCAAAAAGATTAATTTTCTACAAATTCCATAAATTTTTCACAAACCATTTCTGAATTCTCAATTAATTTGTAAAGAAAATTTAAATATATTTCAAGAATTTTCAAAAGATTTCTAAAAATGTCAAAGAATCTGAAAGACTTTAACGTAGCTTTTTTTAATAAAAAAAATTGTACTATAAATTCGAATCATTATCAAAAATGTTAAAAATATTTGAAAATTTAAAAAATAATCTAAAATTTGAAGATTTCAAAAATATTAAAACAAAATGTAGATTTTTGAAAGTTATGAAATAAACTTTTGAACCTTTTTCAGGATTTTGAAAGGTTTCAAGATAGTAAACATTTTTTCTTATGATTCCTGGGAAAATTTTCAAGGATATTTTTTTTGAAAAATTCATTTTACGAGATTATTTCAAAATATTTTGAAAGACTTCTAAAAATGTCGAAAAAAATCAGGAAGGTTTGAAGGCAAATTTTTTGATTTTGAAAGATATTTCAAAATATTAGGAATAATTCGAGTCATTTTAAAATGTGATAGAAAATTCACCTCTTTTGGTAAAAAATGCACCTTTTTTTATTAAAAATGCAATTTTTTGGTTGAAAATTAACCTGTTTTGGTTAAGGTTTCAACTACTTTATTGAAAATTCGTCTTTTTGGGTTAAAAATTAACAAATTTAATTAAAAAGTTTTTTTTTAATAACAAATTTTTTTGGTTGATAATTGAACTTTTTTGTTGAACATTCATCTTTTTGGTTGGAAAATTTATCTCCTTCTGTAGAAACTTCACCTTCTTTGGTTAAAAATGTAAGTATCTGGTTAAAAATTAATCTGTTTCGTGCGAAAATGACCTTTTTTGTTGAAAAATCAACTGTTCTGTAGAAAATTCTCATTTTTATCTCGAAAATTTAACAGTTTGGTAGAAAATTTAACTACTTGGTTGAAAATTTATGTACATATTTTGTTAAAAATTCGTCTATTTGTAAATTATCAATTTTTTGGGTTAAAAATACGGTTGCTTGTTTGAAAACTATTCTATTTTAATTGATGATTGAAGTATTTTGTTGAAAATTCGCTTTTTTTGGGGTCAAATTCAACTGTTTTTTACTTTAAATTAATTACTTTCCGAATATTCACATTCTCGGTTTGAAAATTCAACTGTTTTGTAGAAAATTTTCATTTTTTGGCTCGAAAATTCAACAATTTGGTAGAAAATGTAACTATTTGGTTGAAAATTGATGTATTTTGTTGAAAATTCGCTTTTTTATTGAAAATTCATATTCTCGGGTAAAAGATTCAACTGATTTGTAGAAAATACGTTTTTAGTATTAAAAATTAATTCTCTTAAATGAAAATTTAACTACTAAATTTTTGGTTTAAAATTGATTTTTTTAGTTTAAAAATTCAACTATTTAGTTAAACATTTCTAGAAACGAAAAAAATATAAATTTAAAAACAATCAAACGAAATTTGGCGTAACATCTCGTCTACTATTCAAACTATTTAGTTGAAAATTTAACTATCTGGTCAAAAATTGATGTATTTCGTGGATTTTTTTTCATGTAAAAAAAATTTTTAACTGAAAATTTAACTGATCGGTTGAAAATTAACTTTTTTGTTTAAAATTCATATGCTCGGGTTAAAAATTCAACTGTTTTGTATAAAAATGCATCTTTTTGACAATGGAACAATTTGGTTACAAATGTATGTATTTGGTGGAAAATTCGTTTTTTCTGATACAACATTAATCTTCTGTATTGAAAATTAATTTTTTATGGTTGAAAATTCGTATTTTTGGATCGAAAATTTAACAATTTCGTATAAAATGTAACTATTCGGTTCAAAATGTATGTATTTTCTTGAAAATTCGTCTTTTTGGTAGAAAATCAATTTTTTGTTGTTAAAAATGCAACTGTTTGGTTAAAAATTAATCTGTTTCAGTTTAGGATTCAAGGCGCATTTTGTTGAAAATTCGTCTTTGTAGGTTAAATCAAACTGTTTTTTATTTTTAATTAATATCTTTTTTTTTTTTTGTTGAAATATCAACCAGTACATTTTCTGTTGAAAATTAGTTTTTTTTCTTTTTGGTTAAAAATGACTTTTTTTAACTGAAAATTTTTATTGAAAATTCAACAGATTAGGTGTAAATAAACTTTTTTGATCAAAATTTGGTACAAAATTAAACTGCTTTGCAGAAAATTCGTTTTTCTTTATTCATAATTAATTCTCAATCAAAATTTAACTAATTATTTTTTGGTTAAAAATTGATGTTTTTTAGTTAAAAATTAGACTATTTAGTTAACAGTTTTTAGAAAAGAAGAAAAATATGAACCAAAAATTGATCAAATAAAATTTGGACAAACATCAAATTAATTGTTTTGAAAATTTATTTAATTTGTTGAAAATTATTCTTTTTTGGTAGAACATACAACTATTTGGTTAAAAATTGATATTTTTTTGTTGAAAATTCATAATTTTTTATGAAAAATCAATTTTTTTGTTAAAAATACAACTGTATGGTTGAAAATTAATCTTTTTCAGTTGAGAATTCAAGTATTTTGGTGAAAATTAGTATTTTCAGGTTGACAATTCAACTGTTTTGTAGAGAATTCATCTGTTTGGCTTGAAAATTTAACAATTTGATAAAAAATTCAACTTTTTGGTAGAAAACTCGTTTAATTGTTATAAAAAATTAATTTTTCAAAATGAAAATTGAACTATTCGATTTTTGGATAAAAATTGATAATTTTTAGTTTAAAAATTCAACTGTTGGGTTGAAAATTTATGTAATTTGTTGAGAATTCATCTTTTTTGATAGAAAATTAATCTTCTTAGTCGACAATTCATATTTTGCATCAAATAATTAAATAACCGTTTGTTATAGATGTAAAAAATGAGCCATTTCATTTTTTAGTGGCCAAACATTTAAAAAAAACGAACCATAAATAAACAAATTCTTAACGTATAGAATTTCTGCAAATAAAACAAGAATCCAACGAGTATTGGACGTTAAATAGGAATTTGAATTTGATTTTAATCTATTTTAAAATTCTTAAATTGCAAATTTTTAATTTTTTGCGAACATAAGTCGTCTTTGAAATCCTTGAAATCTTTAAAATCCTTGAAATGTTTTGAAATTTTGATGAAATCTTTGAAATATTTGTGAAAGCTTTCTTTAATCTTTGTTTGTGAAATCGTTTGTGTTCGTTTGAAATCATTGAAATCTTTTTAAATCTTCTCAAATTTGTTGAAACCTTTTGAAATAGTTTAACAACTTTGAAATATTTGAGAAATCTTTCGTATTCGTTTGAAATCATTGGAATATTTCAGATCGTTTAAAATCTTTCAAATATTATGAAATTTTTGGAATTCTTGTATTCTTTTTAAATCTCTTTGAAATCTTTGTGAATTCTTTAAAATTCTTGAAATCTTTAAAATCCTTGAAATATTTTAAATCCTTAAAATCTTTAAAATCTTTGCGAATACGTTGAAATCTCTTGAAGTACTTAAAAACTTTGTGAAATTTTAAAATTTCTGTGAAATCTTTTGGAATCTTTTTAAATTGTTGTAAAATGTTTTAAATCCTTAAAATCTTTGTGAAATATTTTGAAATCTCTTGAAAAAATTTTATGAAAGCTTTGAAATATTTGTGAAAGCTTTCTTTAATCTTTGTTTGCGAAATCTTTCGTATTCGTTTGAAATCATTGAAATATTTGAAATCGTTTAAAGTTTTTAAAATTATTTGAAATCTTTATGAAATTTTCATGAAATCTTTGTGATATTTACGACATTTTTATTAAATCTTTGAAATCTTTTTGAAATATTCTAAAATCTTTGTGAATTCGTTGAAATCTCTTAAAGTACTTAAAATCTTTGTGAAATCTTGACAATTCTCTGAAATTTTTTCGAATCTTTTTAAATTTTTGTAAAATGTTTCAAATCCTTGAAATTTTTGTGAAATTTTTCGAAAACTCTTGACAATTTTTTATGAAACCTTTGTGAAATCTTTGTGAATTCGTTGAAATACTTGAAATCTTTAAAACACTTGCAATTTTTCTAAAATTTTTTGAAATCTTTTAAAAAAATGGTATGAAAGATTTAAAATATCTGTAAAAGCTTTCTTTAATCTTTGTTTGTGAAGCCTTTTGTGTTCGTTTGAAATCAATGAAATCTTCTCAAATTTGTTGAAACTTTTGAAATAGTTTAACATCTTTGAAATATTTGAGAAATCTTTCGTATTCATTTCAAATCATTGAAATATTTGAAATCGTTTAAAATCTTTGAAATGTTTTGAAATCTTTGGAATTCTGGTATTCTTTTGATATCTTTATGAAAATTTTCTGAAATCTTTGCCAATACGTTGAAATCTCTTGAAGTATTTAAAATCTTTGTGAAATCTTGAAAGTTCTATGAAATCTTTTTGCATGTTTTTAAATTGTTGTAAAATCTTTTAAATCCCTGAAATTTCTTAAATCCTTGAAATCTTTGTGACATTTTTTGGAATCTTTTGAAAAAATTGTATGAAAGCTTCGAAATCTTTGTGAAATCTTTTAAAATCTTTGTGAATTCGTTGAAATCTCTTGAAGTACTTAAAATCTTGATGAAATCTTGAAATTTCTATGAAATCTTTTGGAATCTTTTTAAATTATTGTAAAATGATTGAAATCTTTAAAGTCCTTGAAATAATTGTGAAATTTTTGCAAATATTTCGAAAAAATTGTATGAAAGCTTTGAAATATTTGTGAAAGCTTTTTTTAAATCTTTGTTTGCGAAATATTTCGTACTCGTTTGAAATTATTAAAATATTTGAAATCGTTAAAAATCTTTGCAATGTTTTGAATTATTTGGAATTCTTGTATTCTTTGGAAACCTTCATGACATTTTTATGAAATCCTTTAAATCATTGTGAAATCTTTTAAAATCTTTGTAAAATGTTTATAGTCCTTGAAATCTTTTGAAAATTTGTTATGAAATCTTTTTAAATCTTTGTGATATCGTTGAAATCCTTGAAATCTTTAAAAGCTTTGAAATATTTTTGAAAGCTTTCTTTAATCTTTGTTTGTAAACTCGTTTGTGTTCGTTTGAAATCTTCTCAACTTTGTTGAAACCTTTTGAAAAAGTTTAACATCTTTGAAATATTTGAGAAATTTTTCGTATTCGTTTGAGATCATTGAAATATTTGAAATCGTTTAAAATCTTTGAAATGTTTTGAAATTTTTGGATTCCTTGTATTCTTTTGAAATATTTCTGAAATCTTCGTGAATTCGTTGAAATCCTTGAAATCTTTAAAATCCTTGATAACTTTAAAATACTGAAATCTTTACAATCCTTGAAACCATTTCGAAATGTTTTGAATAATGTTTATAAAAGCTTTGAAATATTTGTGAAAGCTTTCTTTAATCTTTGTTTGTGAAACCTTTCGTATTCGTTTTAAATCATTGAAATATTTGAAATCGTTTGAAATCTTTGAAATGTTTTGAAATCTTTTAAAAATGTTTGAAATCCTTGAAATTTTTAAAATCCTTAAAATCTTTGTGACATTTTTTGAAATCTTTGAGAAAATTGTATGAAAGCTTTAAAATTTTTGTGAAATCTTTTAAAATCTTTATAAAATGTTTGAAATCCTTGAAATCTTTTGTATGAAATCTTTTAAAATCTTTGTGAAATCGTTGAAATACTGGAAATCTTTGTAACATTTTTTGAAATATTTTGAAAAAATGGTATGAAAGCTTTGAAATATTTGTGAAAGCTTTCTTCAATCTTTGTTTGTGAAATCTTTTGTGTTCTTTTGAAATCTTCTCAAATTTGTTGAAACCTTTTGAAAAAGTTGTCCATCTTTGAAATATTTGAGAAATTTGTCGTATTCGTTTTAAATCATTGAAATATTTGAAATAGTTCAAAATCTTTGAAATGTTTTGAAATCTTTGGAAATCTTGTATTCTTTTGAAATCTGTATGAAATTTGTATAAACTCTTTGAAATCTTTGTGAAATCTTTCTGAAATCTATTGTCTTCATTTGAAATCATAAAAATATTTTTAATCTGTGTAAAATCTTTTTAAATCTTAGAAATCTAAATTACCATACACCTTGTAAAATCTTTGAAATCTTTTGGAAGTATTAAAATCTTTGGAAATGTTTGAAATCTGGCACACACGCCTTTTTCAAATCTTTGAAATTCTTGCAATCTTTATGAAATGTTCGAAGTATTTGGGAAATTTTTGCGAAATCTTTGAAACCTTTGTCCAATCTTTTGAAACATTTGTGAAATTTTTCTTAAATCTTTGTTTATGAAATCTTTTTTATTCATTGAAATCATTGAATTATTTGAAATCTTAGTGAAATCTTTTGAAATCTTCTACGTCTTGAAACCTTTTGAAATTTTTTCAAATCTTCGAAATGTTTTTCAAATCTTTAAAATCCTTTAAATCTTTTAAAAGTTTTAAAACATTTGTGAAATTGCTGTCAAATATTTGAAATCTGGTGTACACGCCTCTTTTAAATCTTTGAAATCCGTGAAATAACATAAATTGTATTTTGATCAATAACAAACTTTTCAGTAGCACGATTTCTTCCAAACGAAATGTTTCTTTAATAATACCATAGACCAAAAGATTTAAATTACTTTTCGCATTACAATAAAATAAATGTTTTAAAAGAAAAAAATGTTAATTCAAGGTTCTCTTGAAAAATTCAAGAAGATTTCCAGGTTTTCAAGATTAAAAAAAAATGCAAGGAAAATTCAAGGAGAATTCAAGATTTTCAAGGTCGCGGGATACCCTGTATAATGAAGGACTTCTTGATCATCCTGCCAACCTTCTGCCAACTCTTCTTCCTCATCTTCATCCTCGGTTTGTATTTCACTTGGTGGAACAGGACTTCCAGGCGGCGGACTCTGATTTTGAGATTGCGGTGCTATTGGCTCTTGAGTGCTGTACATTGGTAAGTACTGCGACCAATTATCTACTAATGATTTTCTACCTTTTGGACCCATTCTTCCTAATTCTGCGAGTAGTAAAGCTTGGGCCGCATGTCTAATCTGCAATTATAAATTAACATATACAAAATACAGCAACATTTTTTGCAGTGGCATAGTCGATGCCTGTGTCTGCCAGGAACCTGGCGACCCTTGGCTAAAGACGGATTTTACGTTTATAGATCATTTTAAATAAAATAAATGTCGATAACTTATTTAATTCAACAGGAAATATTTTAAATTCCTAAGATTCCAAGCTCAAAAATACTGAAATTTCAACAAAATAGTTATTTTTCAAGGCCAGGTGCTGCCAGGGTACCTGGCGACCGTTGGCTAAAGATGGATTTTACGTTTATAGATTCTTTTAAATAAAATTAATGTCGATAACTTATTGAATTCAATAGGAAAAATTTTGAATTCCTAAGATTTCAAGCCGAAATATATTGCAATTTCAACAAAATAGTTGATTTTTCAGGGCCTGGCGCTGCCAGGGTACCTGGCGACCGTTGTCTAAAGATGGATTTTACGTTTATAGATTCTTCTAAATCAAATTAATGTCGATGACTTATTGAATTCAATAGGAAACATTTTAAATTTCTAAGATTCCCAGCCGAAATATATTGAAATTTCAACAAAATAGTTGATTTTTCAAGGCCTGACGCCCGTTGGCTAAAACGGATTTTACGTTTATAGATCATTTTAAATAAAATAAATGTCGATAACTTATTGAATTCAACAGGAAATATTTTAAATTCCTAAGATTCCAAGCTGAAAAATACTGCAATTTCAACAAAATAGTTGATTTTTCAAGGCCTGGCGCTGCCAGGGTACCTGGCGACCGTTGGCTAAAGATGAATTTTACGTTTATAGATTTTTTGAAACAAAATTAATGACGATAACTTATTGAATTCAATACAAAACATTTTAAATTCCTAAGATTTCTGCAGCTTGAACCCAAGAAACATGTTATTATTTTTTATTCATGGGAAACATTTTTTTCTTGGTGTTTATAACGTTCCAAATCGAAAAAAAATGAAATCCCAAATATCCTAAATCACGATAAAAGTTTTTTCCGAAAAAGCAAAATGATAAAATGTTTCTTTGGTTTAAGCTAAATGAATTTCGGGTTCGACATATTCAACTTTTTTTAAATGTGTGCATATGACTCAATCAAAACAAAACATCTTTTTGCAAATTTTCAAAAAATTGATATTGAGCAAAAAATTTATGTTTAAATATCGTAATTTTATATTTTTGTTCACTAGTAAAAGCTGTAAATACAGCAAATTCGTCATCATTTTTGAACCAATAAGAAACATTCACAAATAATTTATTCAAGTACTATAATTGCTTTGATTATTATTCAATAATGGGCACACTTTCTAATTTCAGGGAATTTTCTGCGTAAGAAAATTTCCAAATAATGAAATTCTCAGCAGTTTATAATATTACAGAATTGGAAAATTCTTGAATAATAAAATTCCCCACAGTTTATAATATTACCGAATTTAAAAATTGGCGAATAATAAAATAACCCACAGAAAATTATCGAATTTAAACAATTAGAACACTTTTTCATAAATATTATTTATTGATAAAAAAACAATAATTAAATATATTCATGAAAAAAACATTATTTTCAGTGTTTAAAGTTTCTAAAATTATTGTTTGAATTTAAAATAACAATAATTGAAAAAAAATTTAATCCAGAAATATATTTTTTCAATTATTATTTTAAATTCAAACAATAATTTTAGAAACTATCAAAATTGAATATAATCTTTTTTTTATAAAAATATTTGATTAATTCTATTTTTAATCAATAAACAATATATATGAAAAAAATTTCAATTGTTTAAATTCGCGAATTTTCTAGTTCGGACATTTTATAATTCAGCAATTTTCTGTTGGAAATTTTATTATTCGGGAAGTTTCCAATTCAGCAATATTATAAACTGTTCGGAAATTTTATTATTCGGGACTTTTCAGATTCGGTAATATTATAAACTGTCCGGAATTTTATTATTCAAGAATTTTATAATTCAGGAGTTTTATTATTCGGGAAATTTTATTATTCGGGAAATTTTATTATTCGGTAATATTATAAACTGTCCGGAATTTTATTATTCAAAAATGTTATAATTCGGGGGTTTTATTATTCGGGAATTGTATTATTCGTGAATTTTATTATTCTGAAATTTTCAAATTCGGGAATTTTATTATTTAGGAATTTTATTATTCGTGAATTTTCCAATTCGTGAATTTTATTATTTGGAAATTTTATTATTCGAGAATTTTCCAATTCAAGAATTTTATTATTTGAGAATTTTATTATTCGGGAATTTTCATTCGGTAATATTATAAACTGTCCGGAATTGTATTATTCAAGAGTTGTATAATTCAAGAGTTTTATTATTCGGGAAATTTTATTATTCGGGAATTTTCAAATTCGGTAATATTATAAACCTTCCGGAATTTTATTATTAAAAATGTTATAATTCGAGGGTTTTATTATTCGGGAATTGTATTATTCGAGAATTTTATTATTTAGGAATTTTATTATTCGTGAATTTTCCAATTCGGGAATTTTATTATTTGGCAATTTTATTATTCGAGAATTTTCCGATTCGAGAATTTTATTATTTGAGAATTTTATTATTCGGGACTTTTCTGATTCGGTAAATAAACTGCCGGAAATTTTATTATTCAAGAATTTTATAATTCAGGAGTTTTATTATTCGGAAATTTCATTATTCGGGAATTTTCGCATTTGGTAATATTATAAACTTTTGGGAATTTTATTTGTCGGGACTTTTCAATTTCTGTAATATAAATTGCCGGGAATTTTATCATTCAAGAATTTTATCATTCAAGAGTTTTATTATTCGGGAATTTTATTATAGGGGAATTTTATTATTCGGGAAATTTCATTATTCAGGAATTTTCAAATTCCGTAATATTATAAACTGCCGGGAATATTATTATTCAGGAGTTTTATTATTCGGGAATTTTATTATTGGGAAATTTTATTATTCGGAAAAGTTTATTATTCGGGAAATTTCATTATTCGGGAATTTTCAAATTCCGTAATATTATAAACTGCCGGGAATGTTATTATTCAAGAATTTGATAATTCAGGAGTTTTATTATTCGGAAATTGTATTATCCGGAAATTTTATTATTCGGGAATTTCCAAATTCGGTAATATTATGAACTGTCGGGAATTTTATTATTCAAGATTTTTATAATTCATGAGTTTTATTAATCGGAAATTTTATTATTCGGGAATTTTCCAATTTGAGGATTTTTGAGTCGTCCCAGTTTATGGGAAGTACCGCCAGGCCACTTTTTGTTTTAAGACTACACCACAGATTTGGTTGAAGATGTAAATTTTCCTTACCTCTATACACTGATGTTGCCACCTTCGAGCCATCATTTCGACTTGAGGCCGTTTAAAGGTCTTTGCTCCACCTTGAATAGCTACCTTATCTGGCAGTAGTACGCAGTGCAATGTTGCTAACAAGGACCATCCTTGCTTAATTTGAGCTTGAGTATTCGTGTACAAATCTTCGTTTTCTTCCTCAGCTTTGTTCCAATTTACGGTGACTCTATTGCATGGCCTGCATTCAAAATAACATTATAAACACACAAATTCAGTTCACTTTTCACTTGGAGTGAGTTAATATTTAATTTAATATAGCAAAAATAACTGTTTAAACAAATTATTATTGTCTATAGCTATCTTATTCTATATTAATACTCAGGTCTCGGACTCACTTTAGAGATCAAAAATAGTGTAAATAGTGTCAAAAATTAAAACAAAAAGTGTTAAAATAGTGCCATAAAATTTTTCGAGTATTAAAAATGAAGTTCAAAGTTCATTCTTCTCGGTTGAAAAGTATACTATTAAATTTTTCGTTAAGATTTAATATTTTTTATTTACAAATTTTATTATTTGGTTCAAAATGGAATTACTTTGTTGAAAATTCATCAATTTTGTTAAAGCCATACTTCTTGGTTGAAAATTCAACTATTTTGTTGAAAAATCGTCTTTTAGGTTTTATAATGTATCTCTTTCTGTAGAAGTTGTATATTTGGTTAGTTTGGTTAAAAATTAACTTTTTTGTTGAAAATTAAACTATTTTGTAACAAAATTCGTATTTTCGACCCGAAAATAAAACAATTTGCTAGAAAACTGAACTATTTGGTCAAAAATTTATGTATTTTGTTGAAAATTTGTCTTTGTTGGTTAAATCCACCTGTTTTTTATTTTTAATTAAAATCTTTTTTGCTGCAATATCAAATATTACATTTTTCATTGAAAATGCATCTTTTCAGATTAAAAATTCAACTTCTTTTTTTTTTTAGTTAAAACTTCATTTTCTTTTATGGTTAAAATTTTTTTTTTAACTGAAAATTTTACTACTTTCTTGAAAGTTCAATAGATTGGTTGAAAAGTCACTTTTTTGTTAAAAATTCATATTCTCGGGTTGAAAGTTCAACTGTTTTATAGAAAAATCGTACTTTTCACATGAAAATTTCACAATTTGATATAAAATTCAACTATTTTATGAAAAATTTTGGTAGAACATTAAAGTGTTTTGTAGAAAAATAATTTTTTCTATTGAAAATTAATTCTCCTCAACAAAAATTACACTACATCATTTTTAGTTGAAAATTTATCTTTTTAGCCTAAAAATTAAACTATTTAAATCAAAATTTTTAGAAACGAGAAAAAATAGAGAATAAAAATTAATAAAATAAAATTTAGACTGACAGCACATCCATTGTTTGAAATATTTAGTTGAAAATGTATGTAATTTGTTGAAAATTCACATTTTCGAGTTAAGAATTCAACTGCTTTGTAAAAAATTCGTATTTTCGGCTGGAAAATTAAACAATTTTATAGAAAAGTTAACTATTTGGTTGAAAATTGATGTATTTTGTTGAAAATTCGTCTTTTTTGCAAAAAAAATCAATTTTTTTATTGAAAATCAAATGGTTTAGTTGAAAATAATCTGTTTTAGATGAGGATTCAAGTATTTGGTTAAAAATTATTTTTGTTGGTTAAATCCACCAGTTTTTTATTTTAAATTAAAATCTTTTTTTGTTGAAATGTCAACTATTACCTTTTCGTTGAAATTTCATCGTTTTAGATTAAAAATTAAACTCCTGGGTTAGGAGTTAAACTACTTTCTTAAAAATTATTTTTTTTTAACTGAAAATTTAACTATTTTGTTAGAAATTCAACCGATTGGTTGTAAAATAAGTTTTTTGTTGAAAATTCATATTTTCGGGTTAAAAGTTCAACTGTTTTTATAGAATGGATTGAAAATTAATTGAACTTGTATCATTTCTGAATAAAATAATTTAAAAACCAGAAGCTTTCAGAATTCCGAACTTTCAACCTAAAATTGTTAAATTTTGACAATTTCTTTAGGAACAAGTTGAAATTGTCTCATTTCTAATTCCAAGTGTTCGGAATCAAACAATTTTTTTTTTAATTCAAGAATCTAGAAATTGAATGATTTCAGATAAAAATTTCAAAAGAGGACAATTTCAAATCGTTAAAAATGGAATATTTTCCTTTTTTAATTTTTAAAAATATATCATTTAAAATTAACACGAATGAAAATCGTATTATTTCTAATTAAAAGCATTTAAAATTGAATAATTTGATAGTGAAAATTTTTTCATTTTAATAAATTTAAATTTGAAACCATTAACATTTGACAATTTGAAATTGAAAACTAAATTGAATATATCAAAGTAAATGCTTCTGAAATTCTATAAATCTAAATTTTTATTAAATTAAAACAATAGACAAATTTTTCTAACATCAAAAAATATATTCACCTGATTTTCAACCTTCAAAATGGAAAATTTTTCAATTCTAAACCTTTAAAATTAAATTATTCTTAAAAAAACCTTCAAAATAAAAATCCGAACTTCATTAAGAATAAAAAAAATTTAGTCGCGGAGAATTGTTATATTAACACTTTTTTGTAATCAAGCCCTTAAAATTTTCTATTACTTTAAGTAAATTTAATCGTTTAGAAATTAACAATTTTCAAATTGTCAATTATACTTTTCAAAATTCAACCAATTCAATTTTAGTCATTTTCAAATTTAATAATTATAAATTTAAATACTTTAAATATTTTGCTTTCAATTTTAAACGCAAAAAACTTTCTGGTTTCCTAAATCCTTCGAAATCGTAGAGTATCAAAATGAAAGTCTTGATAGTTGCATACTTTTCAGTGTAGAGGTTTTTTGTAATTAAACAATTTTGAATTAAATGCCTTCAGAATAAATTCAAACCAATGAAAAATTAAAAAAATAATTTGTCAAATTTTTTATTTGAAAAATTTCCCAAAAAGTACAACATTTCAAACTCATTTAAAAAAAAAAACATTTTCCTATTGAACAATTGAATAATTTATTTAAATTTGAATGTTTTCAATTTTAGAATTCTAAATTTTCATGGTGAACGCTCAATTTTCAATTTTTCCTTATCAGAAGTTAAAATTTCGCGATTAAAATTGAAATAGCTGAATTTCGAAAATTATAATTGACAATTTAAAAATTGTTAATTGAATGATTTTAATTAGAGATAATACAATTTTCATTCTGGTGAATTTTAATTGATCTATTTCTTTAAATTTTAACCGGAAAATATTCCTTTTTTAACATTTTCACGGCAATTGAAATAAAAAAATTACATTACATGACATTACTCTAAAGCTAACAATTTTTCCATTTGAATTAATGAAAAATTAACTGCAAAATACAGCACTCAAAGTGGAACTCTTAAATTTAAACATTCAAAATTGAAGTTTAAAAGATTTTTAATCCAAATTTTTGTATTCAAATGATCAATAACTTACACGTATAAAATGGAAAGTACTGACACTTTTCAAAGGAAAAATTTTTTATTAAATGTATTTAAACTGAAAAATTTAGAATTTTAAACTTTTAACAATTGAAGAGTTCAAAGAATTGAAGAATCAATCTATGAATTTTAAAATTATAGAAATTATAGTATTTTCAACTAATTTTAAGGTAGAAACATTAACACTTGAACGATTAAATTTTTTTTTAACTGAACACTTTTTAAATTAGGAATTAAATTATTTTTATTTTAAATATTTTAGAATTCGTTAAAAAACTTCAAAATCTTAAAAAATCTGGCTACTTGTACCGAAATTTCGGTACACGTAGCCATGGCCATCTTTTAAAATGATTCTAATTTTTCCTAAAATTTTTGGAAAATCCTGCAAAATTAGAACTCTTAAAATAATGTTTCAAAATAAAACAAATTGAAATCGTAACGTTCAAAGTTTAAAAGCTTTTTGAAATTTTAACGATTCAAGGCTTTCTATTTTAAATAATTCAGTTTCAAATTATTTACTTTAGAATATTTGGCTTAAAATTACTCGTCTTAAATGAACAATCAAATATTGTTAAATATTAAACAATAATTCTTTCTCATAATCAAAAAAAAATTCAATTTGAATGGTTAAAAAATGGAATACTTTTAACTGAAACATTATTTTTAACTTAATAAAAGCCTTTAATTATAAATCTATTATTATGAACTTACGTGTTTTTAAATTAAAAATAGTTTTTAATATGACAAATCTTCATTGAATTTAGTAACAAATCTGAGAATCTTTAAAAATACCCTGAAATATTTCAAAAGAATTCAAGACACTCTAGAAATAGGTAGACCTGTATTGGATAGTGATTAACCCATGAGTTAATTTACTGAAAAAAGTCACTTCCTAATTTTTGCTATTTTTTTCAAAATGCTTTTTAGCTTCAAAGATTCATTTTTAGAAAATTAATCTTCGTGGTTAAAACATCATCTTTTTGTTTAAAAGTATACCTGTTTTTTATTTCAAATAAAAGTATTTTTGATAGATGTGTTAAGTATTACATTTTTTGTTGAGAATGCATCTTTATTATTTAAAAATTCAACTACCTGGTTGAAAATTTGAACTACTTCGTGAAAAATTAATTTTGTTTTGTTGAAGATTCATCAATTAATTTGGAAATTTATATTTTTGGGTTGGAAATGAAATTACTTAAAAAATTTATATTTGTCGTTGAAACCTCAAATGTTCGGCAAAAGATGAAACTATTTTAATAAAAATTGAACGAATTTGAAGAAAATGGAACTATTTTGTAGGAAATTAACTTTTTTCGTTGAAAGATTATATTTTTGGGTTGAAAAATCAACTGTTATGTAGATAATTCGCCTTTTTCATTCAAAATTCAACAACTTTGTTTAAAATTTATATATTCTTTTTTAAATTCGTCTTTTTGGTGAAACATCATTCTTCCTGGTGGAAAAATTCATCTTTTCAGGTTGAAAATTCAACTACTTGGTAAAAATTGGTTAAAAAGTTACTTTTGGTTGAAGATTCATCATTTTAGTCAAAAATTCGTCTTTTTTGGTTGAAAATGAACTTTTTTCCAAAACATTCAACTATTTTCTTGACAATTCGTCTAATCGGGTAGAAAATTAATTTTTGATGTCTGAAAATTCTTCATTATGTTTAACAATTTTATTCAACTATTTTGTTGAAAATTTATCTTCTTTAGTTGAATTAAACTGGTTGAAAATTGGTTTTTTGTTGCCAATTAGTTTTAGTTGGAAATTTATATTCTTTTGTGGAATATTCAACTACTTGGTTAAGAATTAAACTTTGTAAAAAGTCAATTTTTTTGTTGTAGAAAATTCTTCATTTTTGTTGAGAATTCAACTATTTTGTTAAAAATTAGCTTTTTCTGGTTGAAAATTAACTTTTTTCAAAAAAATTCAACTATTTTGTTGACAATTGGTCTAATCGGATAGAAAATTAATTTTTGTTGTCTTTGAAAATTCTTCATTATGTTTAACAATTTTATTCAACTATTTTGTTGAAAATTCATCTTCTTCAGTTGAATTAAGCTGGTTGAAAATAGCTTTTCTGTTGGAAATTGGTTTTAGTTGGAAATTTATATTCTTTTGTTGCATATTCAGCTACTTGGTTAAGATTTAAACTTTGTAAAAAATCAATTTTGTTGTTGTAGAAAATTCTTCATTTTTGTTGCGAATTCAATTGTATTGTTAAAAATTAGCTTTTTCTGGTTGAAAATGAACTTTTTTCACAAAAATTCAACTATTTTGTTGATAATTCGTCTAATTCGTTGGGAACTTTTTTTTTTAATTTTTAATTTTCGTTGTGAATTCAACTATTTTGTTGAAAATTCTTCATTATGCTTGAGAATTCAACTATTTTGTATAAAATTCATCTTCTTTAGTTGAATTCAACTTGTTGAAAATGCGTTTTTTGTCGAAAATAAACTTTTTTGAAGAAAATTAAACTATTTTGTTGACAATTCCTCTAATTGGGTGGAAAATTATTTTTGTTGTTGTTGAAACTTCTTCATTTTGGTTCAGAATTCAACTATTTTGTTGAAAATTACTCTTTTTTTGTTGAATACTAAACTACTTGGTTAAGATTCAAACTTTGTAAAAAGTCAATTTTGATGTTGTTGAAAATTTGCTTTTTTTGGTTGAAAATTAATTATTTTGACTGAAAATTCGACTATTTTGTTGACAATTCGTCTAATTCGTTGGGAAATTATTATTATTTTTTTTAATTCTTCATTTTCGTTATGAATTCAACTATTTTGTATAAAATTCATCTTCTTTAGTTGAATTCAACTTGTTGAAAATTCGTTTTTTGTCGAAAATTAGTTTTTTAAATTGGTGAAAAGTTAAACTGCTCTGTAAAAAAGTCATTTTGTTCAAGATGAATAATTTTACTTAAAAATTGATCTTTTGGTTGAAAAATGATCTTTTTTATTGAAAATTCATATTTTCGGGTTAAAAAATTAAACTGCTTTGCAGAAAATTCGTCTCTTTAGGAAAATATTTAATCTCTTTTGGTTAAAAATACAACTATTTGAACATTATTATTTTTTTGTTGGAGATTCAAATATTTTGTTGAATTCAACTATTTTTGATTTGAAATTAAATTTTGTTCTTGAAATATTATCAATTACATGCTTCATGGAGAATTCATTTTTTTGGTTGACAAATAAAATACTTTGAAGCTGAACTACTCTGTAAAAAATTTATTATTTGTTTGTTTGAAGATTCATCATTTCAGTTGAAAACTCACTTATTTGGTCGTAAATGAACTTTTTTATTGGAAATTTATATTTTCGGGTAGAAAATTCATCTGTTTTGCAGGAGATTCGTCTTTTTGGCTTGAAAATTCAACAATTTGGTACAAAATTAATATTTTTGCTTGACAATTAAACTATTTTAGTACAAAATTCAACTCTTTTATTAATATTTTTAAATTCAACTATTCTGTTGCAAATTCATGAATTTTTTGATCTGAAAATATTGTTATTCTATTGCGTATATAAAATCATAAGCTAAAATCTACATCAACTTGCGATAATTGATCGCCTGTAAACATTAAGATTGCTTAACAAGTTGCGATCATGTTTGATATTATCTTATCGGGAATTTTTCTTCAGTTTTGTGTTCTATTCATCTATTACATCACCTGTGCATTTTACGTTTTTGCTCCTGTTCCAGGACAAAAGTCGCGTTATTCATCGACATTAGAGTGTAGGCTAAGGCGACAACTGCCAGCAGGTGATTACTAGTAAGTGTGGTTGACAACTCCCAATGAGCTCTTGAAGTGAAAGCTCTGGTCAACCTTTCTAATTTCACTACTTCGGGCGGTAATCGCTGTTCAATTTGAGTTGCCGGTGCTTCAGTTGGCTCTAGATGAGTCTGACAAGTGGGCAATAAGAAAGACATGTATCCTGCAAAAAAAACCTATTATTATTCTCAGGCCTCAGTCACTGAAAAGTTACGTTATTTGTAACTTTCAGGGTAACTTCGTTACTATTTTAAAAAGTAACTTGTAGCCTAACTTAGTTGAGACTTCTGCAGTAACTTGGAACTTTAATTTTAGTTACTTTCAAGATACTTTGTGTTTTTTTTACATATTTCCCATTAGGAGAGGCTTATTTGTTGAACTATTTTGGAAAAAAATGGTATATTATACACCTAGGGGGAGAAAAAGTTCCTCTCCCACTTGGCGCATACGATATTTGTTATAAAAAATGGATGATTTCAGACATTTCTCGAAATACAGTCATGATTTTAGTTCATACTAGATTTTGAATAAAGAAGCATGAAATTTATGTTAAATTGTTCCAAATTATCACAAATTCCACAGAAAAATTACCAGAAATTTTTGATAATTTACGGTAATTTTAGAGGTGATTTATGGTAACTTACCATAAATTGCCCCAAAATTCAATTTAAAAATGTCTATAAATTTGTGGAAATTTATGAAAATTTTCGATCATTTATGGTAATTTTACAGGTAAATATGATAACTTGCCATAAATTACCCAAAATTCATTTTTAAACATTTCCGGAAATTTATGAAAACTTTCCTTCATTTATAGTAATTGTACAGGTAAACATGGTAACTTACCATAAATTACCCAAAATTAATTTTTAAACATTTCATTAAATTTTCGGAAATTTATGAACATTTTCGTTCATTTATGGTAATTTTACAGGTAAATATGTCAACTTACCATAAATTACCCAAAATTCATTTTCAAAAACTCCCATAAATTTCCGGAAATTTATGAAAATTTTTAGTCAGTTATGGTAATTTTACCTGTAAATATGGTAGCTTACCATAAATTACCCAAAATTCATTTCTAAAAATGTCCATAAATTTCCGGACATTTATACAAAATGTCGGTCATTTAACAGATAAACATGGTAACTTACCATAAATTACCCAAAATTCATTTGAAAAATTCCCATCAATTTCCAGAAATTTTTGAAAATTTCGGTCATTTATGGTAATTTTACCGGTCAATATGTTAGCTTACCATAAATTACTCCAAATTTATTAAAAAATTTTGTCATAATTTTCCGGAAATTTATGAACATTTTCGTTCATTTATGGTAATTTTACAGGTGAATATGGAAACTTACCATAAATTACCCAAAATTCATTAATAGAAATTTCCGGAAATTTATGGAATGTTTCGGTCATTTATGGTAATTTTACAGGTAAATATGATAACTTGCATAAATTACCCAAAATTCATTTTTAAACATTTCCTTGAATTTTCGGAAATTTATGAAAATTTTCATAATTTTCCGGAAATTCATGAACATTTTCGTTCATTTATGGTAATTTTACAGGTGAATATGGTAGCTTACCATAAAACACCCAAAATTCATTTTCGAAAACCCCCATAAATTTCTGGAAATTTATGAAAATTTTCAGTCAGTTATGGTAATTTTACCTGTAAATATGGCAACATACCATAAATTGCCCAAAATTTCCATCAATTTCCGGAAATTTATGACAATTTCGGTCATTTGTGGTAATTTTACCGGTCAATATGGTAGCTTACCATAAATTACCACAAATTTAATTTTAAAGATTTTCATAACTTTCCGGAAATTCATGAAAATTTTCGTTCATTCATGGTAATTTTACAGGTAAATATGGCAACTTACCATCAATTACCCAAAATTCATTAATAAAAATGTCCATAAATTTCCGGAAATTTATGGAAATTTTCCGTCATTTATGGTAATTTTACAGGTACCCAAAATTCATTTCTAAAAATTTCCATAAATTTTCGAAAATTTATAAAAAATGTAGGTCTCTTAACAGATAAATATGGTAACTTACCATAAATTACGCAAAATTCATTTCCAAAAATTCTCATCAATTTCCGGAAATTTATGAAAATTTTTAGTCAGTTATGGTAATTTTACCTGTAAATATGGTAGCTTACCATAAATTACACAAAATCCATTTCTAAAAATTTCCATAAATTTCCGGACATTTATAAAAAATGTCGGTCATTTAACAGATAAATATGGTAACTTACCATAAATTACCGCAAATTTATTTTAAAAAATTCCCATCAATTTCCGGAAATTTATTAAAATTGCGGTCATTTATGGTTATTTTACCGGTTAATATGGTATCTTAGCATAAATTACCCCAAATTTATTTCTAAAAATTTTCATAATTTTCCAGAAATTTATTAACATTTTCGTTCATTTATGGCAATTTTACAGGTAAATATGGCAACTTACCATAAATTACCTAAAATTCATTGATAAAAATTTCCATAAATTTCCGGAAATTTATTGAAATTTTCATTAAAATTAATTTTTTTTATTACGAATTCATAATTATATTTGAAAATTTAACTGTTTGCTTTTAAATGAATTTTTATCTTAAAAATTCTATTGTTTTGTAGAAAAGTCATATTTTTGGTATGAAAATTCAACAATTTGGTAGAAAATTAAACTACTTGGTTGAAAATTATTCTTTTTGGTTAAAAATACAATTGTTAGGTTGAAATATCAACTGTTACATGTTTCGTTGAGAATTCACCTTTTTTGGTTGAAAAATCGATCATTTTACTCAAAGTAAAACAACTTTGTAAATAAACAGATTTTTTTATTAAGGATTCATAATTATCGTTGAAAATTCAACTATTTGCTTTTAAATTAAGTTTTATTTTGACAATTCTATTGTTTTGCAGGAAATTCATCCTTTTGGCTTGAAAATTAAACTACTTTGTTGAAAATTAAACTTTTGATTAAAAAAATCATATTTTTGGGTTGAAAATTCAACTTTTTTCCAGATAATTCGTCTTTTTGGCCTTAAAATTAAATAATTTTGTTAAACATTATTCCATTTGGTTAAAAATTCGTATTTCTGGATCTAAACATTATATTGGTTTAAAATTTATTCTTTTTGTTAAAAATACAACTATTTGCTTTTAAATTAACTTTTATGCAGAAAATTCTATTGTTTTGCAGAAAATTCATCCTTTTGGCTTTAAAATTCAACAATTTGGTAGAAAATTAAACTATTTGGTTAAAAATTAAACTTTTTGGTTGAAAAATTAACCTTTCATATAATTTCGAATAAAATTAATAATTTTAAGTTAAACATTTATTTCCGAAAACAGAAAATTAATATCTTTTGGATGGAGGATTGAGCTATTTTGTTGAAAATTCGTTTTATTTTTGGTTGAATTCAACTGTGATTAATTTCAAATTCAAATCTTTTCTGATTGAAATAATATCAACCATTATATTTTTTACTTCGAATTAAAATCTTTTTTTGTTTAAGTAATATCAACTATATTATATTTATCGTTGAGAATTCATCTATTTTGGTTGAAAATTCATGTTTGTTAAAAATTCAACTATTTTGGTAGAAAGTTCAACTAGTTGGTTAAGAAGCATTTTTCTTTGTTAAAAATTCATATTTTCGGATTGGCAATGCAACGGTTTTGTAAAAAATTTGTCTTTTTGGCTTGAAAATTCAACAATGTAGTTGGAATTTATTTTTCTTGGTTCAAAATTCGGCTTTTTCAATTAAAACTTCATCTCTTTTGGTACAAACATCTCTTCTTTTTTTGTTGTTGAAAATTCAGCTATTTTGTTGAAAATCCGTATTTTTTATTAAATTCAACTGTGTTTGATTTCAAATTAAAATCTTTTTTGGTTTAAATAATATCAACTATATGATATTTTTCCTTGATAATTGATCTATTTTGGTTGAAAATTCATGTGTTTTGTTAAAAATTCAACTATTTTGGCAGAAAGTTGTACTAGTTGAGTATTAGTTGAGGATTCAATTATTTTGTTGAAAATTTGTCTTTGTTGGTTAAATCCACCTGTTTTTTATTTTAAATTAAAATCTTTTCTGTTGAAATGTCAACCATTACATTTTCATTCAAAATTCATCTTTTTAGATTAAAAATTCAACTCTTTGATTCAGAGTTGAATTACTTTCTTGAAAGTTCATTTTTTCGGTTGAAATTTTTTTTTTAGATGAAACTTCGTTTTTTTTTGTAAAAAATTTTTGTTAACTGAAATTTTAACTATTTTGTTAAAAGTTCAATAGATTGGTTGTAAAATATCTTTTTTGTTAAAAATTCGTATTCTCGGATTGAAAGTTCAACTCTTTTATAGAAAAATCGTATTTTTCAGATGAAAATTTCACAATTTAGTATAAAATTCAACTATTTGATACAAATGTAAACTGTTTGGTACAAAACTAAACTGTTTGGTACAAAATTAAACTGTTTTGTAGAAAAATCATGTTTTCTATTGAAAATTAATTCTCCCCAATAAAAATTATACTACATACTTTTTTGTTGAAAATTTATCTTTTTAGCTTAAAAATTAAACTATTTAATTCAAAATTAGCAGAAACGAAAAAAAAATGGAATAAAAATTATTCAAATAAAATTTAGAGTAACATCACATCCATTGTTTGAAATATTTAGTTGAAAATGTATGTAATTTGTTAAAAATTCATATTTTTTGGTAGAAAATTCAACTATTTGGTTCAGAATTAATTTATTTGGTCGAAAATACGTGTTTTAGTAAAAACATTAATCTTCTCGGTTTGAAATTGACCTATTTGGTAAAAAATATATGTATTTGGTTTACAATTCGTATTTTTTTGGTAGAAAATCAAATTTTTTTATTAAAAATGCAATGTATCGTTAAAAATTAATCTGTTTTAATTGAGGATTCAAGTATTTTGTTGAAAATTCGTATTTTTCGGTTGTATTCAACTTTCTTTTATCAAAAATTAAAATCTTTTGTGGTTTATATGTCAACGATTACATTTTTTCTTTAAAATTAGTATTTCCAGGTTGAAAGTTGAACTACTTTGTTAAAAACTAATGTTTTTAGTTGCAGATTTTAGTTTATTATTAGTTAATTAATTAATAATTATTAGTTAAAAATAATAATTAATTCATAATTAGTTAAAATTTTAGTTCAAAATTTATGTCTTTGTTTGAAAACTGTACTATTTTGTTGAAAATTCTTTTTTTTTTGTTTTAAAATGATGGTTTCAACTGAAAATTTAACTATTCCATTTTATGTTGATAATTTATATTTATTAGTAGAAAATTCAACTATTTGGTTCATAATTCATGTATGTTCTCAAAAATTCAACTATTTGATAGAAAATATATGTATTTTGTTGAAAATTCGTATTTTTTGGTAGAAAAATAATTTTTTTTTGTTAAAAATGTAATTATACTCAGCCTCGTTCTTCGATGATTACGTACGTAGTACCTCTTCGCTTCGCGATATGCCACAACTTTCAGAG
>JAABKJ010004930.1:0-23698 GCA_011634705.1 Andricus grossulariae
GGAGAGGGAGAGGGAGAGGGAGAGGGAGAGGGAGAGGGAGAGGGAGAGGGCTACGAAAGCTTTTTTTGTAGGCAAATGTCGCCTACTTTGACTACTTGAAAAAATATTTGTTATTAAATATTTTATGCAACGATTTGACAGGTAGAAAAATGAATTAGTCTGCGGTATTCTTGGAAAAAAGAGATCGCCCACTTGACCCTCGACATTTTGATGATGGGATTTCAATACGGGCCACTTGGCAAAATAAGGGATGATAGACACAGATATTGATGAAAGAAAGTTGACGGTAAATTCGAGGGAGATGATTGGCTCTCGTTTGTTGGAAGAGGACAAGAGGGCAAGAGGCGAGCGGAAGGAAGAGTGATAGAAAAATGTGGGTGGACGGAAGGAAGGAAGGAGTGTGAAGGGGAAACGAAAGGGGGACACGTGAGGAAGTGGGATTGAGGTGAGGGGAAAGGGGAAAGGGAAAGCGGAAGCGAGGAAGCCGCTCAATGAAAGAGCAACCCCTGCGAGCAGCGGATGCGAATGGCAGCCTCCCCATTGAAGGGTGGCTTCTTCACAGTGCGCATGCGCGACTTTGGGGGTTTATTGAACAACACGATCACTGGAAAACGTACCTACTCGAATCCTGACTGGGCAATATATTATTTTATAAACTGTCCAATATATTCTTGGCTTATCAACTACTGATAGTCCATTGGATGACCATTATTTTGCAAAAAATAATTGTTGAAGTTAGGGGTTGGAGTCCAAATATAGGAGTTGGTATTTTTTAGGAGCCCAAAAATTAGAGACTCTGTTGACATGGAAAAATTGGGAAAAAGATTATTTTTTGGTAATTTTACTTTCAGAAGTCATCTCTTTTGGTTAAAAATTTAATTTTTTGGTTATAAATTATGTTTTTCAGATCGAAATTAATTTATTCTGAAAATGAATATATTTTCTTTAAAAGTGGTCTTTTTTATAGGAAATTTAACTGTTTGCTTGAAAATTAACTTTTTTTGGAAAATTCAATGTTTTTGTAGAAAAATTTTCTTTTTGGTTTGGAAATATATCTCTCTTAGTAGAAATTTGATCTTTTTTGGTTGAAAGTCAACTATTTGATTGGAAATTGAGCTTGTTTGGTTGAATATTTATCTATTGTGTCAAAAATTCTGCTATTTGGTAGAAAATAAACTTTTTCGTTGAAAATCTATATGTTCTTGTCCAAAATTCAACTGTTTTGTAAATAAATCGCCTTTGTGGCTTGAAATTTCAACAGTTTGGTTAAGAACTTACCTTTTTCTTGAAAATTTAACTGTTTTTATAGAAAATTCGTCTTTTTGGCTTGAAAATTCAGCAATTCAATAGGCACTTAAACTTTTAAGGTGAAAATAAAACTATTTGGTTTAAAATTCATCTATTTCGGTAGAAAATTTAACCATATGGTCAAAAATTTACCATTCTAGTGTATAGGAAAAAATAGTTGTTTAAAATGTAAATGTCATTCTGTTAGAAATTTATCGGTTTTAGTTAAAAATGTAAGTATTTTGATACAAAATATTTTGCTGAAATTGTTATTTTCAGAATTAATTTTCCTCACTGAAAATGTAACTATTCCATTTTTTTGTTGAAAATTTATATTTTTTGGTTAAAAATTCAACTATTTGGTTGAAAATTCATATATTTTTTGGAAAAATCATCTTTTTTGTAAAAAATGAATCTTCTTAGTTAAAAAATCTTCATTTTGTTAAAAATTCATCTTTCTTAATAGAAAATTGAGGTATTTTGTTGCGAACTATATTGCTGAAATTGCTTTTTTTAGAATTAATTTTCCTCACTGAAAATGTAACTATTCCATTTTCTTGTTGAAAATTGATATTTTCTGGTTAAAAATTTAACTTTTTGGTTGAAAATTCATATATTTTGTTGAAAAATCGTTTTTTTTTGTAGAAAATGAATCTTTTTATTTAAAAAATCTTTATTTTGTTAAAAATTTATGTTTTTTAGTTAAAAATTTAAGTATTTTGTTGCAAATATTTTACTAAAAATTCGTTTTTTTAGAGTTGATTATCTTCACTGAAAACGTAACTATTCCACTGATTTTTTAAAATTGAACCAGTTATAAGATTCAATTATTTTGTTAAAAATTCGTTTTCTTTTTTTTGTTGAACTCAACTTTTCTCTGTTCCAAATTAAAATCTTGTTTTGTTTGAATATCCACTATAACATTTTTCGTTGAGCATTTATTTTTTTTTGTTAAAAATTCAACTATTTTCTAGAAATCTCATCTTTTTGGCTTGAAAATTTAATAATTTGGTAGAAAATCAAACTATTCAATTGAAAGTTAAATTTTTTGTTTGAAATTTCATATTTTTGTTTGGAATTTCAACTATTGTGGTAAAAATTGAACTATTTGGTTTGAACTTAAACTGTTTATTTGAAAATTTAATTACTTTGTTAGAAATTCATTTTTTGTTTTTGTTTTTTCCTAAAAAATTAATTTTTTTCTCTAAAAATGTAGCTTATTCAGTTTTGGCAGGAAATTTTTCCTTTCTAAGTTTCTTTTTCTTCTTCTTGAATTCGACTGGTTGAAAATTCCTGTTTTTTTCTTGTTTAAAATTTTTTTTTTAAACCTAAAATTTAAGAATTTTATTTTTGGTTGAAAATTGATCTTTTTTAGTTGAAATATCAACTTTTTCGTTGAAAATTCATCTTTTCGACTAAAAATTAACTTTCTTGCTGAAAATATTCCTTTTTCGCTTTAAAACTCAACTGCTTTCTAAAAAGATTGACTTTTTAGCTTGAAAACTTAACTATTTTGTTGAAAATTCGTTTTATTTCCAGTTGAAAATTAATTTTTTCAACTGAAAATTCAACTATTTACTTGAAAATTAATTTTTTCATTCAACAATTCAAGTATTCGGTTGCAAAATTAATATATTTTATTGACATTTAACCTTTTTTGTAGAAAATTAATCCTCCTAATTAAAAAATCAACTTTTTCTTTTGAAAATTCAACTTTTCTGTTTAAAATTCAATTTTTTGGTTGAATGTTGAACTCGATTTTTGAAAATTAATTTTTTTTAAATATTCATCATTTCAGTTGAAAATTGATCTCTTTGATTGAAAATTTAATTATTTTGCTGAAAATGCGTTTATTTAGTTGAGAATTAATTTTCTTCAGTAAAAATGTAAATTTTCCATTTTTGGTTAAAAATTGCTTTTTTTTGGTTGAAAATTTATCTTCTCCTGACGAAAATTAATGTATTTTGTTGAAAATTTGTCTATTTTTGGTAGAAAATTAATCTTGTTGAAAAAATTCGACTTTTTAGTTAAATTCAACAGCTTCAAAATTCGATTTTTTTTGTTTAAAATTATTTTGTTCAACTCTAAAATTCAAGTATTCCATTTTTGGTTGAAAATTTATATCTTTTTAGTAGAAAGTTCATCTATTTCTTAAAAAATTGATCTTTCTTGATTGAAAATGTATTTATTTTGTTGAAAATTCTTCTTCTTTGTTTTAAATGTCAATTTTTTTCTGAAATATTTGCTTTCCCAGCTTGAATATTTAGCTCTTTTGTTGAAAATTCATCTAATTGTTTCAGGATTCAACTATTTTGTTAAAAATTCTTTTTCCCCCGATTGAATTTAACGGGTTAATAATTTTTGTTCGAAAATTATTTTTTTTTCTAAAGTTTAAATGTAACTGTTCCAGTTTTGGTTAAGAACTTATCCTTTTAATTAAAAATTCAACTATTTCGTTGAAAATTTATTTATTTTGTTGAAAATACGTCTTTTGGTAGAAAATTAATTTTCTTGGTTGAAAATTCGTCTTTGTATGTTAAGCATATAGCTATTTGGTAGAAAACTCAACTGTTTCGTTGAAATTTTAATTATTTTGTTGAAAATTCAAATATTTATTTAAAGTAATATTTTCAGGTTGAAAATTCGAACTGTTTTATTAATAACTCGTTCCCTTTGATTAAAAATTCATCTTTCATTTCAGACAAGTTATCTTCTTTGGTTGAAAATTCATCTCTTTTGGCTGAAAATACATTTTTTTTGTCGAAATATCAACTGTCTTTTAAAAAACTGGTTTTTGCATAAAAATTCAACTATTTTGGTTGAAAATGCAATTACCTTAGGGTAGACTGTCTGTATAAAGAACCGTCTGCTTATTTTAGAAATCAAAATACAATTTTCTGAAAAATAACTGCAGATGAAGTTTCCAGGCTTTTTCCAAGGAGCGAGGTGATTCAGAAATGATCTTGTTTTTCTCTGAAACGCGGATAATGAGACATTCATTTCATCCCAATCCGCGGCGTGACAGGACGTGACGTACAGAGTAGATTCAATAAAATTGTTGAAAAGAACATTATTTACTCGTCTGGCCTAAAAATAGTAGATTCGCAGTTGTTTTCCCTGAACTGCGTCATGTGTGTGTGTGTGTGTGTGTGTGTTAGAGAGAGAGAGAGGGGGGGGGAGAGAGAGAGATCTTCTTGAAATATGTATAAAGTATGATTTTGCGGTTTGCCAAGCAAAAGTAAATCCATTCATATATAGAACATAGAACATATATACAAGCGTGGCATTCATCGCACGTATAAATCGTGAATGAAACAGACGTATTATACGATAAGCAACTTTGGTGAGCACTACGTGACATAGGAAATTGTGTCATGGCCTAATATTCTACCTGCAATATTGCAAGAGACTTCTATATTCAGTTCAAATTTTATTCCATACTATTAGGGGTCGTGCATAAATAACGTACATTTTTTTATTAGATTTTCAAAAATGCACCCTCCCCTTTGTTAGGGTCCGTATTAGGGTGATGTAGAGAAACAATTTTTATTTCTTTTCATCATGCACCCTCTTAACGTGTTCCATTTGGTGAAAAAATAAATGCGTATTTTTGTTTTATCAGAAAAAAGATTAAACCGTGGTCCTGGAACCTTACGCAGCCCCAAAATGACCTAGTAGGGCCAAAAATTTTACATTCTGTAGATCTATATTGGTAGGAATTTTACTGATGCAATTAGTAGCATTGTGTCTGTTACAGTAGTAACTTCATCACTTTCTACTAAATGAAATGGTAAGATTTATATTATACTAAATGCATTAGTAAGGGTATTCTACTAAGGATAATTCTAAGAAAATCATGAGCAGACTCTTGGAAATATTCAGCCCATGTAGGAAATATATGAGCAGGATGTAGACAATATCCAGCCAATGAAGGCAAGATATGAGGAGTTTGTTGCCAACTAACTAATCCGAAGAAACTAACCCAAACAAAACACCTCACCACCCCGAATCAACCAACCCAAATGATCGAATACCAACTAACTGAACCAAACGATCGAATACAATCGAGCAAACTCAAAACAATCAACCCAAAGAAACTAACGCAAGAGAGCATGCCCAAATGAGTCACCAAAAAGGAACCAATGTAAAGGAACCAACCAAAACCATCGAACCCATCCAATCCACGCAAACCAATCAAGTAAGACAAACAAACAAACCCAAACAAACACAGATTAATCAAAACTAACTAACCCAAACCGCCAAACCCATGGAACCCAGGCAATCTAACTGAGCAACCCAAACAAACAAACACAAACCAACTAACACAAACTAAACAAAACCAACCAACCCAAACCAGCTCAATCGCACCAGCCCAAAGCAACGAAGATAACCAATCCAAACCAATGCCAACCAACCCAAACCAAGAAACCGAAACCGGCCAACCCAAACCAAATGAACCAACACAAATGATAGAACACAAATTAAATGAACCAAACGAACCAAACCAAACGAGCATACTCAAAACAACCAACCTAAAGAAATTAACACAAGAGAGCATGCTCAAACGAGTCATCAAACACGAACCAACGCAAAGGAACCAACCGAAACCATCGAAGTCTTTAACCCACGCCAACCAACCAAGTAAGACAAACAAACCAACCGACCCAAACCAACTAACACAAACTAATCAAAACCAACAAACCCAAACTACCATACCCACTCAACCCACGCAAACCAATCAAGCAGCACAAACAAACCAACCCAAACCAACTAACACAAACTAATCAAAACCAATCAACGCAAACCAAACCGAACCCACTAGCCCTAAACAACCAAGCCAACCAGTTCAAATAAGCGCTAACCAACAACCCAAACCAACGAACCCAAACCAGCCAACCCCAAGGAACCAAACCAAATGAACCAACCCAAACGATCAAACAAAAACTAACTGAAACAAACGAACCAAACCAATCGAGCAAACTCAAAACACCTAACCCAAAGAAGCTAACGCAAATGAGCATGCCCAAACGACTCATAACAAACGGTCCAACGCAAAGGAACCAACCCAAACCATCGAACCCATTCAACCCACGCAAACCAACCAAGTAAGTCAAACAAACGAGCCAAAACCAACTAACAGAGACTATTCAAAACCAACCCACCCAAACCACCATACCCAACCAAACCACGCAAACCAACCGAGCAACCAAAACGTATAAACCCGAACCAACTAACACAAACTAATTAAAACCAACCAACCCAAACGCACCAGCCCAAAGCAACCAAGACAACCAATCCAAAAACGCCAACCAACCCAAACCAAGAAACCGAAACCAGCCAACTCAAACCAAATAAACCAACCCAAGCGATCGAACACAAACTAACTGAACCAAACGAATCAACCCAATCGAGAAAGCTCAAAACACTCAACCCAAAGAAACTAACGCAAGGGAGCATGCCCAAGCGAGTCATCACAAACGAAACAACGCAAAGGAACCAACCGGAACCATTGAATTCATCCAACCCACGCAAACCAACCAAGTGAGCCAAACAAACCGACCCAAACCAACTAACACAGACTAATCAAAACCAACAAACCCAAACCATCATACCCACTCAACCCACGAAAACCAACCAAGCAGCACAAAAACTAACTTAAACCAACTAACAAAAACTAATCAAAACCAATCAACTCAAACCCACCAGCCCAAAATAACCAAGCCATCTAATCCAAACCAACCCCAATCAACCCAAACCAGCCAACCCATACGAACCAAACCAAATGAACCAACCCAAACGATCGAACACAAACTAATTGAACCAGCATAATTGATTAACAATCAGATTTGATAAGAATAAAATCAAGCCTTTCTTCGACCGTCAATGTAAATATGCGTAAGTATTATTTTGTAAGTCTTACGGTCTTCATTAAAGTAAAAGAAATAACAAACGAAATTACTAAAGAGTTCGTTTATTAATCATGCTGAAGTTTTGTCTATCACTGCGTGCCTTTTTCAAAGAATCTGAATAAATAATATATGAATAACAACAGTTTTAAATACCTATGATTAGTATCTTTTAGGAAACAAGAGTTTTTTAATTTTCAACTCAACAATATGTCAATAGTTTATGGTCAAATTTAGGAATAATTCTAAAATGTGACTCAAATTTAAAAAACAATTATATAACATCGTATCATAGGAAAAAACCAAAAAATTTGAAGAGGCTTTTTTAGATAGAGACTACATCTTAAATTAGGTAAAAGAAACAAAATCTTTATAATATTTTGGGACAAACGACGAACATATGACAAAGTAGACAACAGAAAAACATTAAGGCGGTAAATTCATTAATACAAAATAAAGGCGTCATTTAAATGAATCGCAAATGATGAAAGCACGCCAAAGCAACTGGATTTTAAATTTATTTTTGATTATTTTATAATACTTTGATATATTTTATTGACATTCATCATTTCTGTCTGTAAGTTAATAGAAATATTGTGATACTTGTTTATGAAAATTTATTCTATTATCCGTCTTTTATAAGTATTTTTTTCTCTAGCCAGAATTTTAATATTGTTAAAATATACACTTTTCACAACAATTACATTTAATGAGATAAACTATTCCAGAGAAATTTTCGGCGTTATCAATATCTTTTTGATTGAGTAAAAATTTGTTAAGAGTGTTTTTATTGCTAAAATAAACATTTATGTTCAATTTTTTTAACGATTTTCTCAACCTTTCAGAGAGTCCTTGAAAATAAGGGGACGTAACTTTTAGATCCGATTTTTTGTACGTATCAATCGAGTTATTTTTCTTACTAGAACCATTATAGATTTCATGAATTCGATCTCGAATAATATTATTTATTAAAGGAAGAGGATAATTATTCTGAACTAATGTGATTTTAATTTGATCGAAATTTTCTTTTCTGAATTTCATATCACTCAATTTAATGCATGTATCAATTAAACCATTAATTAGGCCGACCTTTTGGCAATACAAATGATGGGAATTAGAATTAAGATATCTACCAGACCATGAGGCTTTTTTAAACCAATTGGTAATTAACTCAACTTTAGGTGTTTTTATAAGTTTCAAACTAAGATAATTAATTGAATTGTTTTGTTCAAGTTCAAATGAAAACTGTATGGAATTTTCAATACTATTAAAATTATTTATGAAATCATTAATTTTTTCTGTAGGAATAATAGCTAAAATATCATCCACGTATCATTTGCATAAAATAGGTCAAAAATTTAATTTTTGTAAAGCTCTTTTTTTACATATTCTAAAACCAAATTTGAAACTATAGGAGACAATGTAGAGCCCATAGGACAACCATTTAATTGTTTATAATATTTACCATTAAAAGAGAAAAGCATGTTATTGAAAACAGTTCTAGTAGCGATTAGAAATTCATTTTTTGTTATTTCAGTTAGATTGTGATTTAGTATTAGTTTTTCTTCAATGCAATCTAATGCAAGATCTAGTGGAATGTTATCAAACATTGAAACAACGTCCAATGAAACTAAAGAATATGTTATAGGAACTTTAATTGTATTTAAAATGTGATTTAAATTCCAGCTATTTTTGAACAAATGATTCTGTGTTTCCTGAAACCGGTTTTAAAACATTAGAAATATATTTGGCACATATCCGGTTTGTGCAGTTTTGGTAGAGCATAGGCTTTTGCTACAGTACTATTGTGTGTTTTTAATTTATATGCAATTTGTTCATTAATTAATCTTTTTTTCTCCCATCTAATAGCTATATCATTACATTTTTCTTGTATTGTTTGGAACAAGAGTAGTTTTAATCTTTTTATACAAAATATCATTGCTAAGCATGTTTCACGCAGTTTTATTATAATTATATCTGTTAGCAAAAACAAAAACTAAATCTTCATTAACATTTTGAAAATTTTTAACCAGTTTAAAAGATTTTTCAAGATTCTTGTAGTTATTAATTCGACTATGGACTATGGTTTGAGATTAATTGAGTAACTGTTTTTCTGATACTTCGTTTCTGATCTACATGTTCTAAATTTTTTACTTTCTTGTTAAAAATTCATATTTTCAATTAAAAATTAATATTTTTAATTACAAATTCATATTTTTAATTAAAAATTCATATTTTTTATTAAAAATTTAACTATTTTGTAGAAAATTCGTCTTTTTGGATAGAAATATCAAGAGTTTGGTAGAAAATGTAATTATTTGGCTAATAATGAAATTGTTTGAATAAAAATGACCTTTCTTCTTAAAAATTCACCTGTTTTGAAGAAAAGTTGTCTTTTTGGCTTGTAAATTCAACAATTTGTTAGAAACTTCAACTATTTTGTTGAAAATGAACTTTTTTGTTGAAAATTCGTCTAATTTGTTTGAAAGTTCAAGTATTTGGAGGTAAATGCAACTGTTTGGTTGAAAATTCTTCTTTTTGGAAAAAATTTATCTTCTTGGTTTAAAAATTATTTTATTGGCTTGAAAATTTACACTTTTATTGAAAATGAACTTTTTTGTTGAAAATTCGTCTAATTTGTTTGAATGATCAAGTATTTGGTAGTAAATGCAACTGTTTGATTGAAAATTATATTTTTTGTTTAAATTGAAAATTCAACTTTTTGGTTGAAAATTCTTCTTTTTGGAAAAAATAATCTTCTTGGTTAAAAAATTATATTATTGGCTTGAAAACTTACACTTTCCTTGAAAATTCGTATTTTTTTGAAAATTGAATTTTTTCATAGAAAATTTATCTTTTTGATTGAAAAGTTAACTTTTTGATTAAATATTATTCTTCGTTGGTTTAATATCCAACTATTTTGTTGAAAATTCAACTAATTTGTTTAAAATTACTTTTTTTGGGTTAAAAATTTATAAAATTGGTTAAAAGTTTAACAACTTTGTTAAAAATTCATCTTTTTGATTAAAACTTTAAGTTTTTATTGAAAATTTTTAGTTGGAAATACAACTAATTGGTTAAATTTTTTTTTAAATACACAATTCATTTAATTTGTTGAAAATTTATTTTTCTTGGTTGAAAATTAACCTTTTTGTCAAAAATTCATTTTTTGGGTTTGAAAGTGAATTTTTCTTTAAAAAAGACGACTGTTTAGTTTGGAAACTCGACTCTTTTTCGAATCATTATCCCTTTTGGTGAAAAATTTATATATTTTGTTGAAAATTAACTTTTTACTTGAAAATTCAGATTTTGGGATTGGAAGTTCAATTGTTTTGCAGAAAAGTCATATTTTTGGTTAAAAACTTTAATTTTTGTTGAATCTTCATCTCTTTTGGTAAAAAGTTCATCTTTTTTTTTTAAATTTATTTCCTTGTTGAAAATTTATATTTTCCTTTAAAACCAATTCCACTGTTTAGTAAAAAGTCGTCTTTTGACTTGAAAATTTAACTATTTAGTTAGAAATTAAACTGTTTGGTTAAACATAAATTTTTTTGTTGGAAATTAATATTTTCGGGTAAAAAATACAACTATTTTGTAGAAAATTTGTCTTTTTACCTAAAATTCGCAACAGTTTCGTAGAAAATTCATTATTTGTTTAGAAATTAAACCGTTTTGTTGAAAAATAAAAATTGACTTTTCTATTAAAAATTCAATTGTTTTGGTGGAAAAGTCGTCTTTTTGGCTGGTAAATTCAACAATTTTATAGAATCTTCAACTATTTTGCTGGACAATATTTTTTTGTTTAATTAAAAACTCAACTATTTGGTTGAAACTTCATCTCTTTTGGTGAAAAATTCATTTTTTTTGTAAACTAATATTTTCGGGTAAAAGATTAAAATGTTTTGTAGAAAATTCGTATTTTTGGCTGAAATTTGCAACAGTTTGTTAGAAAATTCAATTTTTTAGTTAAAAATTAAACAAGTTGGTTAAAAATGGACTTTTTTAATTTAAAAAACAATTATTTTGTAGAAAATTCTTATTTTTGGCTTGTAAATTCAACTATTTTTGGTTGAAAAGTCTACTATTATATTGTTGGTTGGGAATTCATCTAGATTTGTTTAAATTTTTACTATTTGGTTGAAAATTTAATAATTTTTTTGAAAATTCAACAATTTCGAAGAAACTTTGTATTTTTGGACTGTAAATTAAATTTTTTGGTAGAAATTTTAATTATTTGGTTAAAAATAAACTGTTTGGTAAAAAATTCACTTTTTCTTAAAAATACATCTGTTTTGAAGAATAATTGTCTTTTTGGCTTGTAAGTTTAAAAATTTTGTAGAAATCCAACTATTTTGTTGAAAATTAACTTTCTTGTTTAAAATTTATATTTTTGGTTAAAAATTTAACCGCTTTATAAAAAAATCGTCTATTTTACTTGAAATTTGCAACAGTTTGGTAGAAAATTCAATTATTTGATTGAAAATTGAACTGTTTCGTTATAAAATGACTTTTTTTTTATGAAAGATACAACTGTATTTCAGAAAAGTTGTTTTTTTTTTGCTTTTTAGTTCAACAATTTTGTAAAAAATTAATCTTTTTGGATAAAATTTTAACTATTTTGTCAAAAATGTATCTATTTTGCTCGAAAGTTCAACTATTTTTAAAACTTTGTCTCTTTTGGTGAAAAATTCAACTATTTCGTTGAAAATTCATATTTTCAGATTAAAATATTAACTGTTTTATAAAAAATTCGTTTTTTGGCTTACAATTTCAACAGTTTGATAAAAAATTTAATAGTTTGGTTGAAAATTAAATTCTTCGGTTCAAAATTAAATTTTTTCTTAAAAACTTAACTGTTTTGAAGAAAAATTGTCATTTTTTAATTTTGCTTCATTTGAAAATTCAACTATTTTGGTAAAATGTAATCTTTTCTGGTCGAAAATGCAATTGTTCTCTGGAAATATCGTCTTTTTTGGTAGAAAATTGATCTAGGCTTGATTAAAAATTCGTCTGGTTTCGAATCTAATTTTTTTGTTTAAAATAACGAATATTATATTTTTTGTTAAAAATTCAACTCTCTTCTAAAAATGCATCTTTTTGGTTCAAAATTTAACTATTTGATTAATAATTCATCTTTTATGATAGAGAAGCAACCTCTTTTAGTTGAAATAAATAAATAAATTTGACATTTTTGAATTACAAAAAAAATTCTGCGGTTTGTTTGAAAAATTATCTTTCTAGGTTGAAGATTCATAATGGAAATTCATCGTTTATGATAGAAAAGCAACATTTTTTTAGTTAAAATCAGTAAATAAATTTGATATTTAAAATTTTATAAAAAATTCGACAGTATGGTTTAAAGTTCATCCGTCTAGGTTAAAAATTCAACAAACGAAATCGTTAAATTTTCAACCAAACATTATGAATTTTCTACCAAAAAGATGAAGTGTCTATCAAAAAAATAAAAAAAATAAAAAAAAAAGTTAAATCTTTAGTTGAAAAAATTAGTTAAAAAAAAAGTATTTTTCAACCAAAGAAATGAAATTTCGGTTGAAATATCATTTCTTTGGTTGAAAAATACTGTTTTCTTTAAACTAATTCTTTTCAACTAAAAATTTAACGATTTCATTTTGCGTTGAATTTTTAAGAAAATTGTCAACCAAAAAGATTATATTGCTAACAAAAAAAGACAAATTTCCAATAAAAAAGATACATTTTCAACAAAAAATAGAATAATTTAATTTTAAGTTACAAAAATAAGTTTTTAACCAAATAAAATAAATTTCCAACGAAAAAATTAAATGTCTATTAAACAAATTGTCGACGAAAAATGGAATAGTTAATTTTCTAGTTGAAAATATGAATTATCATTTTGAAATGGAAACTAATTTTTGAACAAAGAAATGAAACTTCAACCAAAAAGATTAATTTTCTACAAAAAAAATATTTTCAACAAAATGCATACATTTTCTACCAAATATTTGATTTTTAATTCGAATTTTAAACGAAATAGTTGAATTTTCAGTTAAGGTAATAAGTTTTCAAGCCAAAACAAAAAAAATTTTTTAACGAAATAGTTGAATTTTCAACCAAACAGATGATTTTTCTACCAAACAGATTTGAAAAAAAAACATTCAACGAAGAATGAAATAGTTCAATTTTTAGTCGAAAAAAATTAGTTTAAAAAAAGTAATTTTTAGCCAAAGAAATTAAATTTGAGCCAAAAAGATTAATTTTCTACCACAAACAATAGTTTTTAACTAAATGCATGAATTTTCAATCAAAAAGGTAAATTAGTCAAAAAGGAGATTAATATTCTACAAAAAAAGACAATTTTTTTTATAAAATAGAGAAATTTTTAAATAAATAGTTGAATTTTTAACTAAAGAAGGTTGATGTTGAACCAAACATGAAATAGTTAAATTTTTAGTTAAAAAAATAATTTATAACAAATGTTTAAAAAATAGTTAAATTTTGAATGGTTATGTCAATTCTTGGTTGAAAATGTATCCCTTTCAGTTAAAACTGTAATTGCTCGTTTTATTAAAAAAAAAAAAAACTATTTTTTAATTGAAATACCTACTATCTGGAAAAGTGAAGAAACGCAGAATAAACGTGAAAAACATGTTGAGTACAAAATTTAATAATTTAGTTGAAAATTAAATGGTTTGGTAAAAAATTCAACTGTTTCGAAGATAAGTAGTCTTTTTGTTTTGTAAATTCTACACTTTTGGTGAAAAATTCAACTGTATTGATGAAAATTACTTTTTTTTTTTTAATTGAAAACTCAACTTTTTGGTTGAAAATTCATCTTTCTTGGTTCAGAATTAACTTTTTTGTTGAAAATTCTTTTTTTTTTTTTTTAAAGTGAAATTTACTCTTAATAAATCGACTTTTTAGCTTGAAAACTCAACTTTTTGTTGAAATTGTATCTCTTTTGGTAAAAAATTCAACTATTTTGTTGAAAATTAATATTTTAAGATTAAAAATTCAACTGTTTTATAAAAAAATTCGTCTTTTTGGCTTACAATTTCAATAGTTTTGTAGAAAATTGAATTTTGAAAATTCATCTTGCCAGGTTGAAAATTCAACAATTTGGTTAAAAATACAACTATTTTCTTGAAAATTTGTTAAGAACTTAGATTTTTGTTGAAAATTCGTTTGCTTTTTTTGGTAGAAAATTAATCTTCTTGATTGAAATTGTATCCGTTTCAATTAAAAATGAAATTATTTTTCATTTGAAAAACCTATTATTATATTTTTCTTTGAAAATATGAACAATATTAATATGGTTAATATGATTAAAAATTCAAATATTTTTTTGAAAATTCATCCTTTTAGATTGAAAACTCATCTTTTATGGTAGAAAAGTAATTTTTTGGTTGAAATAAGTAAATAAATTGGAAATTTTGAAATTTTAAAAAAATGTACAGTTTGACGATTTATCTTTCTAGGTTGAAAATTTAAACATTTGGTTGAAATTAAGCTATTTCGTCCGAAATTAAATTATTTTCTTGACAATTGAACTGTTTTGTTGAATATTCGTCTTCTTGGATTGAAAATTCATCATTTATGATAGAAAAGTAATATTTTTTATTAAAATAGTAAAAAATGTGCCTTTTTTAATTGAAAAAGAATAATTTACAGTTTGAAAATTTGTCTTCCTAGGTTGAAAATTCAACAATTTGGTTCAAATGAAACTATTTTGTCAAAAATTAAATTATTTTGTTGATATTTGAACTGTTTCGTTGATATTCGTCTTCTTGGATTAAAAATTCATTTTTTATATCAGAAAAGTAATCTTTTTTGGTTAAAATAAATGAAAAATGTGACATTTTTAAATTAAAAAAAAATCGACAGTTTGAAAATTCATCTTTCTAGGTTCAAAGTTCATCAATGTAGTTTAAAATTCAATTTTTATGGTAGAAAAGCAATCTTTTTAGATAGAAATAAATAAATTTCACATTTTTAAATTTTAAACAAATTTACAGTTTGAAAATTCTACAATTTGGTTAAAATTAAACTATTTCATTAAAAATTAAATTATTTTTAGGAATATTTGTCTTCTGAGATTGAAAATTCATCCTTTATGGTAGAAAAATATTTTTTTGGTTGAAATAAATAAATTTGAAATTTTAAAATAATTTACAGTTTGAACATTTATCTTCCTAGGTTGAAAATTCAACAAATTGGTTGAAATGAAACTATTTTGTGAAAAATTCAATTATTTTAGTGATGATTGAACTGTTTTGTTGATATTCGTCTTCTTGGATTGAAAATTGATCTTTTATGGTAGAAAAATAATGTTTTTTGGTTAAAATAGTTCAATAAATCTGACCTTTTTAAATTAAAAAAAAATACAGTTTGTAAATTTATCTTTCTAGGTTGAAAATTCAACAATTTGATTGAAATTTCAAGTATGCAGTTTGTTGAAAATTTAATTATTTAGTTAAAAATTGAACTGTTTGGTCGAAAATTCATCTTTTTAGATTGAAAAAACATCTTTTATGACAGATAAATAATTTTTTTTTGGTTGAAATAAATAAATTTAAATTTTTTAAATTTTAAAAAAATTTACAGTTAGAAAATTTATCTTTCTAGATTGAAAATTCAACAACTTGGTTAAAATTAAACAATTAAAAAAAAATTATTTTGTTGACGATTGAACTGTTTTGTTGATATTCGTCTTTTTGGATTGAAAATTCATCTTTTATGGTAGAAAAATAATCTTTTTTGGTAACAATAAATGAAAAAGGTCGAAATTTTTAAATTAAAAAACAATGGCAAGTTTGCTTGAAAATTCGTTTTTCTAGGTTAATTTTTTTTGTTTTGTTTGAAATGAATAAGTTCGACATTTTTAAATTTAAAAATGAAAAATCGACCGTTTGTTTGAAAATTCAACAACTTGGTTGAAAATTCAACAATTTGATTGAAAGTTCAACTATGCAGTTTGTTGAAAATTTAATTATTTCGTTAAAAATTGAACTGTTTTGTCGAAAATGCGTCCTTTTGTATTGAAAATTCATATTTTATGGTAGAAAAGCAATCTTTTTTGGTTGAAATAAATAAGTATGAAATTTTTAAATTTTTTTAAAATTTACAGTTTGAACATTTATCTTTCTGGGTTGAAAATTCAACAATTTTGTTAAATTTGAAGTATTTGGTCAAAAATTAAATTATTTTGTTGATGATTGAACTGTTTTGTTGAACATTCGTCTTTTTGGATTGAAAATTCATCTTTTATGGTAGAAAAGCAAAATTTTTTCGTTGAAATAAATTTTATATTTTTAAATTAAAACAAAAATCGACATTTCATTTAAAATTCATCTTTTTATGTTGAAAGTTCAACAATTTGGTTGAAAATTCAACTAGTTTGTTGAAAATTAAACTGTTCTGTTGAAAATTCTTCTTGTTGGATTGTAAATTCATCTTTTATGGTGGAAAAATAATTTTTTTGGTTGAAACAAATAAATTAAATTTTTTGTTTAAATTTATAGTTTGAAAATTTATCTTTCTAGATTGAAAATTCAACAATTTGGCTGAAATTAAACTATTTGGTGAAAAATTAAGTTATTTTGTTGATGATTGAACTGTTCCATTGAAAATTCATCTTTTTGGATTGAAAATTCATCTCTTATGGTAGAAAAGCAATCTTTTTTGGTTGAAATAAATAAATAAATTTGAAATTATTAAATTAAAAAAATTAGAGTTTGAAAATTTATTTTTTTAGGTTGAAAGTTCAACAATTTGGTTAAAAATTCAACTAGTTTGTTGAAAATTAAACTGTTCTGTTGAAAATTCATCTCTTATGGTAGAAAAAAAATGTGTTGGTTAAAATAAATAAATTTAAAATTTTTCAATTTTTTTTCAAATTTATAGTTTGAAAATTTATCTTTCTAGATTGAAAATTAAACAATTTGGTTAAATTTAAACTATTTTGTCAAAAATTAAATTATTTTGTTGATAATTGAACTGTTCTGTTGAAAATTCTTCTTGTTGGATTGAAAATTCATCTTTTATGGTAGAAAAATAATTTTTTTGGTTGAAACAAATAAATTTAAATTTTTTAAAAAATTTATAGTTTGAAAATTTATCTTTCTAGATTGATAATTCAACAATTTGGTTGAAATTAAACTATTCGGAGAAAAATTAAGTTATTTTGTTGATGATTGAACTGTTCTATTGAAAATTCGTCTTGTTGGATTGAAAATTCATCTTTTATGGTAGAAAAGCCATCCTTTTTGGCAGAAATAAATAAATAAATTTGATATTTTTAAATTTGAAAAAAATGTAGTTTGTAAATTTATCTTCCTAGGTTGAAAATTCAACAATTTGGTTAAAATTAAACTGTTTTGTTCAAAATTAAATTATATTGTTGAATATGCGTCTTCTGGGATTTAAAATTCATCTTTTATGATAGAGAAGTAATCCTTTCTGGTTAAAATAAATTACAAAATTTGACATTTTTAAAGTTAAAAAAAATGACAGTTTAAAATTCAATAATTTGATTGAAAGTTCAATTATGTAGTTTGTTGAAAATTTAATTATTTCGTTAAACATTGAACTGTTTTGTCAAAAATTTGTCCTTTTGGATTAAAAACTCTTTTTTTATGATAGAAAAGTAATTTCTTTGTTTGAAATAAATAAATTTGAAAATTAAATTTTTTTTTAAATCTACAGTTTGAAAATTCAACAATTTGGTTAAAACTAAATTATAATTGATTGATTTATTGAAATAATTTATTAAAAATTATATTATTTTGTTGATGATTGAACTGTTTTGTTGATATTCATCTTCTTGAATTGAAAATTCATCTTTTATGGTAGAAAAGTAATATTTTTTTGTTAAAATAAATTTGACATTTCTAAATTAAAGAAGAAAATCGACAGTTTCTTTTGAAAATTCATCTCTCTTGTTTTAAAATTCAACAATTTGGTTAAAAGTTCAAATATGTAGTTTGTTGAAAATTTAATTATTTGGTTAAAAATGTAACTATTTTGTTGAAACTTTTTTTTTAAAGTGAAATTTTCTCTAATAATCGACTTTTTAGTTTGAAAACTCAACTTTTTTGAAAACATCTCTTTTGGTAAAAAATTCAACTATTTTATGAAAAATTCAAATTTTTGGTTAAAAATTCAACTGTTTCGTAAAAAATTCAATTTTCCAGCTATAAATTCAACTATTTGATTCTAAAATTTGGAATATTTTCGTGAAAAATTACCCTATTCCACCTGTTTTGAGAAATATCTTCATCAACAAAGTCTGTAATTATTATTATCATTTAAATGGACAGCTCAATCTGCCCTGATGTCTTACTTTGCGAGTTTAAAGTTTGAAAATGTAAAATTTATTTATATAATTAAAATGAAAAGATTGCTTTTCTACCATAAAAATTGAATTTTTAACTATAATGATAAACTTTCAACCTAGAAAGGTGAATTTTCAAACTGTTGATTTTTTTTTAATTTAAAAATGTCAAATTGATTTAATTATTTTAACCAAAAGAGATTACTTTCCTAGCATAAAAAAAGAATTTTCAATCCAAGATGACGAATATTCAACAAAACAGTTCAATCATCAACAAAATGATTTACTTTTCAACAAAATAATTTAATTTTAGACAAATTGTTGAATTTTCGACCTGAAAAATTGAATTGTTTACAAAATAGTTCAATTTTTAACCAAAAATATGAATTTTCCACAGAATTGTTGAAGTTTTTATCAAAAGAGATAAAGCTTTCAACTTTATCTCTTTTGGTAAAAAATTCAAATATTATGCGGAAAATTCATATTTTTGGTTAAAAGTTCAACTATGCAGTTTGTTGAAAATTTAATTATTTTCTTAAAAATTAAACTGTTTTGTCGAAAAATCGTCTTTTCGGATTTAAAATTCATCTTTTATGGTAAAAAAGTAATTTTTGTTTTGGTTATAATAAATAAATAAATTTGATATTTCTGAATTAAAAAAAAGTTACAGTTTGTAAATTTATCTCTCTGGGTTGAAAATTAAACTGTTTTGTCAAAAATTAAATTATTTTAAGGAATATTTGTCTTCTGAGATTGAAAATTCATCTTTTATGGTAGAAAAATATTCTTTTCTGGGTAAAATAAATAAATAAATTTGACATTTCTGAATTGAAAAAAATTACAGTTTTTTTTCAAATTCATCTGTCTAGGTTGAAAACTCAACAATTTGTTTAAAAGTTCAACTATGCAGTTTGTTGAAAATTTAATTATTTGGTTAAAAATTGAACTGTTTTGCCGAAAATTAGTTTTTTTGGATTGCAAATTAATTCTTTATGGTAGGAAAATATTTTTTGTTTGTTGAAATAAATAAATTTCAAATTTAAAAAAAAATTTATAGTTTCAAAATTTATATTTCTAGGTTGAAAATTCAACAATTTGGTTGAAAATTTAACTAATTTGTTGAAAATTCGTTTTGTTGGATTGAAAATTCATCTTTTATGATAGGAAAGTAATCTTTTTTGGTTAAAATAAATAAATAAATTTGACATTTTTAAATTTGAAAAATTGACAGTTTGAAAATTCATCTTTTTAGGTTGAAAGTTCAACAATTTGGTTGAAAATTGAACTTAGCTTGGTGAAAATTAAACTGTTCTGTTGAAAATTCGTCTTGTTGGATTGAAAATCCATCTTTCATGGTAGAAAAGCAATCTTTTTTGGTTGAAATAAATAAATAAATTTGACATTGTTGAATAAAAATTTTAATCAAGTGAAAATTCAACAAAATAGGTTAAAAATTAAACTGTTTTATTGAAAATTTAATTATTTAGTTAAAAATTGGACTATTCTGTTGAAAATTACACGGTTTCGTTCAAAAAATTGAAATTGTTAAAAAATTTATAGCTTCAAAATTTATATTTCTAGGTTGGAAATTCAACAATTTGCTTAAAAATTTAACTAATTTGTTGAAAATCAAACTGTTCTGTTGAAAATTCATCTTTTATGGTAGAAAAGCAATCCTTTTCGGTAGAAATAAATAAATAAATTTAATATTTTTAAATTGAAAAAAATACAGTTTGTAAATTCATTTTTCTAGATTGAAAATTCAACAATTTCGTTAAAATTAAACTGATTTGTTAAAAATTAAATTAATTTGTTGAATATTCGTCTTCTGGGATTGAAAATTCGTATTTTATGGTAGAAAAGTAATCTTTTTTGGTTAAAATAAATAAAAAAATTGACATTTTCAAGTTAAAAAAAAATTACAATTTGTAAATTTATCTTTCTAGAATGAAAATTCAACAATTTGGTTAACAATAAACTATTTTGCTCAAAATGAAATTATTTTGTCAATGATCGAACTGTTTTGTTGATGTTCATCTTCTTGGATCAAAAATTCATCTTTTATGCTGAAAGGGTAATTTTTTTTCGTTAAAATAAATTTGACGTTTCTAAATTAAAAAAGAAAATCGACAGTTTTTTTTTAAATTCATCTGTCTCGGTTGAAAATTCAACAATTGGGTAAAAGTTCAAATATGTAGTTTGATGAAAATTTAATTATTAGGTTAAAAATTTAACTATTTGTTTGAAAATTCTTTGTTTTTTTTTTGTTCAAAAGTGATATTTTCTCTAAAAAAAATGGGACTTTTTAGCTTCACAACTCAAATTTTTTTAAAACTTCATCTCTTTTGGTCAAAAATGTAACTATTTGTTTGTAAAATTTGGATTATTTTGGTAAAAAATGACCCTATTCCACCTGCTTTGAGAAATATCTTCATCAATGAAGTCTGTAATTATTATCATTTAAATGGACAGCCCAATCTGGCCTGATGTCTTACTTTGGGAGTCAAGACTATCCTTGTTTCCCAGGAAGATAAAAATGTAAAAAATGTAAAATCCTGAAAAAGTTGCCCTGAAAATTTCACCTGTCGTGTTTAGTATCAGAGAGATTTATGAACCGTCAACACTGAGACAAAGAAGATGACTCTTTTGAAAAGGGAAAGAGATTCTGACGGTTTGAAACGGAAGTTGCGACTTATGCATTAGCTATTAGCTCATAGCATGGGCATCATGGGAAGCAGGATGGACCTTTAAACCGTTTAAACCGTTTTTAAAACCAAAAGAGCCGCCTCCGCCCAAAAATGTCTCGGTGTCGCCTTCCTGTCCTCCTCTTTCTCCAGGATTATATTATTATAGCTATAGCTATAGCAGGTACATTACAGAAACATCTCTCAAGGAAGTCGACCCATTCTTCAATTTTCCACGGGGATTTTCCGTCCTGACCTGCAGTTCCGGCTTACCTGTCTGTCTAGTGAGATGTTTACCATTTTCCCATCAATGACTTTTTCAGCCCGGAAGACTTTAAAATCTTCAATTATTATTTAAATTTTCAACACAATAGTTTTATTTTTAACAAAAGAATTAAATTTTCAACCAACTATGTAGTTGAACTTTCAATCAAATTGTTGAATTTTCAAATAAAATATCGATTTTTTTTTAAAATTTAAAAATGTCACGTTTTTTATTTATTTTAACTAAAAAAGATTACTTTTTTACTGTAAAAAATGAATTTTCAATCCAACAAGCCGAATTTTCACACAAACTGTCGATATTTTTCAAATTTAGAAATGTCAATTTTTACAAACTGTAATTTATTTTAAATTTAAAAATGTCACATTTTTTATTTATTTTGAATGAAAAATATTACTTTTCTACCATAAAAGGTGAATCTTCAATCCCAGAGGACGAATATATAACATAATTATATAAATTTTAACAAAACAGTTTAATTTTAACTGAATTGTTGAATTTTCAACATAGAAAGATACATTTGCAAGCTATATATTTCTTTTTGATTCAAAAATTTCAAATTTATTTATTTATTTCAACCAAAAAAATGGCTTATCTAACATAAAAGAAAAATTTTCAAACAAACTGTCTATTTTTTTATTTTTATCCAAAAATGTCACATTTTTTATTTATTTTAACTAAATAAGATTATTTTTCTACCATAAAAGATGAATTTTCAATCGAAGAAGACAAATATTCAACAAAACAGTTCAATTATCACCAAAATAATCTAATTTTTGACAAAATAGTGTAATTTTTACTAAATTGTAAAATTTTGAATATAGAAAGATAAATTTTCAAGAAGTAAATTTTTTAAAAATTAAAAAATTTCAAATTTATTTAATTATTTGAACCAAAAAAGATTAATTTTTTAGCAAAAAAAGAATTTTCAATTCAAGATGATAAATATTCAACAAAACCGTTCAATTATCAACGGAATAATTTAATTTTTGACAAAAAAAAATTCAATTTATAACCCAATTTGTTGAATTTTTGTTTAATTAATATTTTTATTAAAAAAATGTCAAATTTATTTAACTATTTTAACCAAAAAAGTTAACTTTTCTACCATGAAAAAAGAATTTTCAATCCAAGATGACGAATATTCTACAAAACAGTTCAATTATTATTAACAAAATAATTTAATTTTTGACAAAATAGTTAATTTTAACCAAATTGTTGAATTTTCAACATAGAAATATAAAAATAGTTTAATTTTTAAACCAATTTGTTGAATTTTCGTTTAAATAAAATTTGTATTCAAATTAATTTTTTTTTTAATCTAATAATGTCAAATTTATTTATTTATTTCAACAGAAAAAGATTGCTTGTCTGCCATAAAAGATTGATTTTTTATCCAAAAAGACGAACATTCAACGAAACAGTTCAATCATCAACAAAATAATTTATTTTTCAACAAAATAATTTAATTTCAGCCAAATTGTTGAATTTTCAAACTGAAATATTGAATTGTTTACAAAACAGTTAAACTTTTTACCAATAAAATGAATTTTCCACAAAATTGTTGAATTTCTACCCAAAAAGATAATTTTTCTGCAAAATTGTTGAATTTACAAACCAAAAACACAACTTTTCTAAAAAACAGTTATATCTTTAATAAAAAAGTCAATTTATGACGAAACAGTTTAATTTTCAACAAAATAATTAAATTTTCTATCAAACTGTTGAAATCGTATGCCAAAAAGAGAATTTTTTAAATTGAAAAATGTCAAATTTTTAAATGTATTTTAACCAAAAAAGATTACTTTTCTACCATGAAAGATGAATTTTTAATCTCAGAAGACGAATATTCAACAAAACAGTTCAATTTTCAACAAAATAATTTAATTTTTGACAAAATACTTTGAATTTAAACAATTTCTTGAATTTTCAAACTAGAAAAAAAATTTTCAAACTACAAATTTTAAAAACATTTCATACTTGTTTATTTCAACCAAAAAAATTATTTTTCTATCATAAAAGATAAATTTGTAATCCAAAAGGATGAATTTTCGACAAAACAGTTCATTTTTTAACGAAATAATTAAATTTTCAACAAACTACATAGTTGAATTTGTAATCAAATTGCTGAATTTTCGACCAAATTGTTGAACCTTTAACATAGAAATATAAATTTTCAAATAAACTGTTGATTTTTTTTTTAATTTAAAAATCTCACATTTTTCACTTA
>JAABKJ010004931.1:0-23697 GCA_011634705.1 Andricus grossulariae
TTAATTTTCGTTTCCTCTTTTGGATTTTGAAAATGCTGTAAGTCTGAAAATTTTCATTTTATCAAAAAATGTCATGAAAATAAATTGTTTGAATTTTTTATTACTATAAACAGACGCACATATAGTTTCCAATATCCATAGTGATATGAATTTTTTTCCAATCCTTCTTTTCAAGGATGGTAATGTACTCTGAAGTTATTTTCATTCTATTCACTCCTCACCTAATGCATTTGAAATACGTTTGATTCTATTATTAAATTTGATTAATTTTTCTTAATTATGAATATTTTATTTACCGTTTAAAAATGTATGAGTTTTAATATTAATTACAATAAAATATTTCAAATTCAAGAAATTACCAACCATCAAAAATAAATGTTTGTATATCAATTTTTAATAATTCGTATCCAAGAATAAATTTTCCTATCTTATGTCACACTTTTATTTTCTACATAAATAATTATTCTATTATATGCGTAAAAAGAAATTTTTACAAAACCCCGTTATTCGATGAAAAAAGGATTTTCGAAAAAAACATCACGTATACGTCTGTAATTTTGGCGTGGTTTTAGAGTTTAAATACCAACTAAAAAATTGCATATAGTCACAATATCAAATAATTTCGAATGGTTGAAATAAATTAACTCAAAAATTACGATTTTTGTCTATTTTTACGTTTTACATAAGATAATAAGTGTTACTATTGTGATATTGGTATCTAAGCTGTGACTATTTGCGAACAAAATGATGTAAAATTATATCTGAAGAAGTAAAAAAAACAAACAAATATACATTTTAGAATGCAATTAAAAATAATTGCACAAATTCATTTATGTTCTGCGCCCGTTCCACTGTGGGTTGTTAAGAGAAATGGGATACAAAATAATAATATAGAAAACGCGAGGGTATATAGAATTATTCGAAAGAGGAAGAGAACAAAAATTAATTAACGTGGAAAGAAAAGTTATAGTTTTTTTTCAGTCGAGGAACTAAATAAAAATTACAGGTAAGGACAGTAAAAGATTGAATTGTTGAAAAAGGAAATTGGCTAAAAAAAATTATAACACCGGATAGAAAACGATAGAAATCTTGGAAATTGGACTAGGATAAAGAAAAGTAAATGGGATACGCGAATATAGTTCTTGGAGAGCAATAGGTAAATATGATAAAACTGGCAAAATATGATAGAAATGAGTTCCATTTCAGACATGTACCTTCTTCGAGAAATATTTGTAAATATTTACAAAAAATGAACTTGACATTCAAGTATCTTTCTTGCTTCAACGTATAATAAAATGTTTCATTCAGCCTCAAAATATAAAAAAAAAATAAAATAAAAATGAGAAATGTAAGAACTTGGATGTGCAGTTTCATTCTATGTGTAACTCATTCCACCGTTGTCTGATAGGCTCACTAGTGGAATGCGTGGAATTTCCGTGCGGTTCGCCAGTCGTGGATTGTATAAAGTATGCAAATATGGACGAGATGCAACTAGAAAGAGCATAGTTGAGTGTAGAGGGGTTTGTGGAATTGTCGAGGGGTGGAATGGGAAATATGACAGTCGAGTGTGCTGGTGAGAAAGTGAGAGAGAGAGAGAGAGAGGAATGCGTAGAGTTTCTGTAAAGAAGAAAGGAAACACAATCCCGGGTGGCTGCAAGTGGTGTAAATCCAATTTGCACAGCATCGGAGCTTACAGCATTTCATTCATTAGTCCTTATTAGGCTGCATTATGCAAAAATGAGTCAACTAACACGCCAACTGGACATTAGCCCTTGCCCCCCCCCCCGCCCCATTTACTTTAGCGAGTTTACCCAACACAACTCTCGGTTAGATAAGCTAAGCGCCACCCGATGACTATCCAACCAGTTCCTAAAGGACTCTCGACTACACCAAGATTTACGAGCTCAAAGGCATCCTGGATTACCGATAATTATTGCTGAAGTTTCAGGTCCAATAAATGTATAGTGATGAAAACCGGCTGATCAGCGTCAATTTTAGTTTATCTTTGACACCCATAAAGTACTAAATTAAGAAAGTCTTTGAGATGTAAACTCGTTTCTTGATTTAACACTTATTCCGATACTGCATTTTTGTAAGAAGTAAAAAGTGTGATGAAAACCGGACACTCAGCGTCAATTTTATTTCGTAGTTAACACATACAGAAAGTACTTAATTAAGAAAGTGTTTGAGATGCAAACTAGTTTTTCACTTCAATACTTGTTCCGATGCTGTATTTTTGTAAAAAGTAAAAAATGTGATGGAAAAAGGATAATCAGCGTCAATTTTAGTTTATCTTTGACACATACAAAAAGTACTAAATTAAGAAAGTCTTTGAGATGTAAACTCGTTTCTTGATTTAACACTTGTTCCGATACTGCATTTTTGTAAAAAGTAAAAAATGTGATGAAAAGCGGATAATGAGCGTCAATTTTATTTAATCTTTGACAGACAAAAAGTACTAAATTAAGAAAGTCTTTGAGATGTAAACTGGTATTTTAATTTAACACTTTTCCCGATACTGTTTGTTATGCTTAATAAATATACTCTTAAAATACATTACAATATTTTTTCAGTTTATTTTATGCGCTCTATATACATTTAAATAGCACTTTCTCAAACCCACGTTTCTTACCGCTTGTTAAAAAAATTTCCGAAACTACCGAATCGAATTAGTCTGAAATTTCTACCACATATTCTATACATACGCTGTTATAAATTTCTATAGCGATTTTACTATAAATGTGATGGAAGCAGTATGCATTTACGTGTAGTAAATTTATTATACCATCGTCTTGTAGAATTAATACACATGTATAGTAAAACACAGTGTGTGAAAGTTGAAAGTTCTTTGATGCACCCAAATCTGGTCAGATATTTAGTTGAAATTTTCCACTTAAAACTCAGTATGATTTAGGTTTAACTAGAGCAAATATTATGCTTCATCATTTAGAATTGAAAATTACTGCCATAATTATTTTCAATTCGTTGAAAGTGAAATTACCTGAATTTTCTAAAAGTTGATCAGTATACATGTATATGAAATTTAATATACAGCCTCTTGATTAATATTTCATAAACCGAGTTATTAGATTTAATATACAAATGTATAGTAAATCTAAATTAAAATTGAAAACATTTTTAACAGTTATACATCAACCTGTGGTAGCAGATTTATAAGAAAATTTGTATTTTTACTATTATTTTTTTGCAAAAGATAAGCAAAAAAATGAGATTTTTTATTTTTCGTTCGAATTGCCGCCATTTTTAATGTAAATAAGAAAATGTGCTACCACCGGTTGATGTATATGTATAGAATATGTGGTAAAAATTTCAGACCAATCGATTCGGTAGTTTCGGAGATTTGTGTAACAAGCGGTAAAAAACGTAGTTTTGAGAAAGTGCCATTTAAATGTATACGGAGCGCATGAAATGAACTAAAAAAAAATTTTAATTCTATATTTAGAGTTTATTTATTAAGCATAACAAACCCTACGTGAATATCTTTCTCAATGTTTTGAAAACAAATTTACAAAAATAGCATTTTTCTCGCGCGTTCGAAAGTAGAATCCTGCCTTAAGAAAATCTTTGTAACGTAAACTCATTTTTCAATCAAAAACTTGTTCCCATACTATATTTTTGTAAAGAGTAACAAATGTTATAGAATCTGGATCATAAACGTGAATTTCAGTTCATATTTGATACACAGACAATACTAAATTATGAAATTCTTTAAGATGTGCACTAGTTTTTTAATTCAATTCTTGCTCCGCTACAGAATTTTTGTGAATGAAATGAGTTTCATTTACAATTAATATTTTGAAAACCCTAAACATTTTCATTTACTGTTTTTCATATTCTACATACTTTCTATAATAAGGTGCGGGAGCTTTTTTTGGAATTATTTTAATATACACCGATAGAGCAGTATCAGTCAAGTTTAGTTCATCTCTGACGCACACAAAGTAATAAATAAAGAAATTCTTTAAGATGTAAACTAGATTTGTAATTTAACACATATTCCGATATTGTATTTTTGCAAATTAATTAAAAATTATGTTATTTCTAATTTTACTTATAATTATTATTTTGAAAAGGCTTCAGATTTCTACTGACAGTTTTTGGTATTCTTCATAATTCCCATAATAGATTGTGTGAGAAATTTTAAATTGTTTTAATATTCACCGATAGAGCAATATTTTCTAAAATGACGAAATGAAGAAGCAAACGTCCTTCGAAGAAAATTGTTAAATATTATTTATTGTCGAAGGATGAAACAAAAATAAGAATTTTATCCTTTGAAATAAATTTAAGTTCATCTGTGACACACACAAAAAGTACTTAAGAAAGTCCTTGTAACGTAAACTTGGTTTTTAGTTTATAACTTTTCCGATGCTGTATTTTTGTAAAAACTAACAAATGGAATTAAAACAGGATAATCAGCATCAATTTTGGGTCATTTTCGACATAAAAAAAGTACTTAATTAATAAAGTCTTTGATACGTAAACTCGTTTTTTAATTCAACGCTTGTTCCGATAGTGTATTTTTGTAGAAAATTACAAATTCCATAAAAACCGGATTATAAGCGTCATTTATTGTTCATCTTTGATACACACAAAAATCACTTAATTAAAAAAATCTTTGAGACTCAAGCTCGTTTTTTAATTTGAAAAGTTGTTCAGATACTGTAATTTTGTAAAAAGAAAAAAATGTTATTTACCAATAATATTTCGACAAGCTAAAGGTTTTTACTGTCAACTTTTTGTTTGTAATTAAATAGAGTCCGTGAGCTCTCGTTTTGAATAATTAAAATTTTAATGGAGAAAGCAGTATTTTTCAAAGTTCCACAGTGAAGAGGCAATCCTCCTTCAAAGAAGACTGTTAAATATTATTTATTTTCGAAGAATGTGAAAAAATTTTGAAATTGCCGCCAGTTGGTTTCCATCATATATGAGATTCCATTCCAAAACCGGTCCAGCAGCAAAAATAAGCTTCTGCCAGGTGTTACCCGTCGGAAAACAAAATATGCCAAGAATTTTGCAAGATAAACCTTTTGCAGAAATTTATCATACTTTGATTATTATGGCTGTCACAAAAGATTTCATAAATAAACACCTTCTTGAAAGTCATGTTCAAAATATTCTCAACTATCAATTCTCGAGAAAATATTCAATATAGAATCATCTTATCTTATATATCACAAGATAAAACCGGGAAATACGTTAATTCCGATCCAGGAAATCTGAAAATCCGAAAATTTGAAAATGAAATTTCACCAGACACTGGACACCCCATTTTTCATCTTTGATGATACTTCTTTCTCCGGAAATATACTTTTTTGGCACTTTTTTAGTTCCATGGAGCACTTTGAAGCCTGTCAATTATTTTGCAATCTAAAATTTTGGGAAAATCAAAACCTAGTATTTCATAAATATTTCAAAATTTCCTTGACACGAAGAAAGAAGAATAATTCTGAAGTAAAAAAAAACATTATAAAATCATTTTTGAATGCTGCGTGTTGAGCGCAATGGGACCCTAATCTTCATGAATGTATGACTCCGTATAACCACAGCGCCTTGCAGCATTATCGCATTTAACCTGCAATGTAACCCATTTTTATACAATTCTTAAAGTTCTATTCCCCCAGTCGTAGTCGGTTCCTACGGAAAATACTTAAACGAACTAAATAGGAACTTCATTCCGCAGTTGAGTTATGTAAGAATTTGCATTTATGCACTCTTGGCACATGTATCAAAGAATTTTTCTAACGTTCGTAATAGATTTTCGAATGGCCATTATACGTCGAAAATTATTATCAAGACTACCTATATTTATTATCTGCATGGGTACAAGCTTTTTTTACACTGTCTCGGTTATTGAAAAATTATCCAACATTTTAGAGAGCGGAAAGTGAACTGGGTCAATGGGAAATTATTCATGTTCTGGAATATTGAATTCGTGAAACTGTGCACCACAACGTAATGTTGACATTTTCGAATACGATCTTGTTCATCGCTTTGCCAATTCTGTTTAATCTAATAACCAATCAATGGGCAATACAAATTTTGCAGAATAAGGAAATGCAATTTGGAACTTGTTAGTTGACAAGCGAACTTTCTGGGGTAAAGGGTTAATATTTTTAATAATTAAACGGGTTCTATAGATCCGAGAACTCCAGCGAGTCGGGAAAAGTGAGGGAATGTCAGGGAAAACCTGACAGAGTTAGGAAATTTTCCGTGAACTGAAGTTGAAGTTAATTGAATTATTTTGTTAAAAATTGAACAATTTTGTTAAAGTATTATTTTTTCTTAAAAATTCAACCGTTTTGTTGGAAATTTGTCTTTCTGAGTTGAAAATGAATCGTTTTTGTCTGAAAACTAATTTCTTCAACTGAAAATTTAACTACTCGTATTTCATATTTGGTTACAAATTTATCATCTTCAATTGAAAATTCAACTATTTGGTTACAAATTCCTGTAGTTTGTTGAAAATTTGTCTTTTGTCGTAGAATATTGATCTTCTTGCTGACTTATTAATGTTTTTGGTTAAAAATTAATCTTTTTTCATTAAAAATTAGTTTTTATCACTGAGAATTTATCTATTCTATTTTTTGCTGAAAAAATTTTTCTTCTGGTAGAAATTTCATCTTAATAGATGAAAATTCGTCGTTTAATTAAAAATGTAACTACATCGTTAAACATTCAATTTTTTAAAAGAAAATTTATTTTTTCACTGTAAATTTAACTATTATATCCTTGGTTCAAAATTCATTTCTCTGGTTGAAAATTGTTTCTCTAGCTGAAAATTTAACTATTCTTATTTTTAGTGGAAATTGATATTTGTTATTTGAAAATTAATTTATTTTGTTGAATATTGATCATTTTCGGCAGAACATTCATCTTTTTAATTAAAAATTCAACTATTTGGGTAGAAATTAATCATTTCAGTTTAAAATTCATTTCTTTCATTTTGTTTGGTTGGAAACTTATTTATTTTGTTGAAAACTCGTGTATTTTGGGTTAAAAATTCAATTATTTCGTGTGCGGTTTGTTTCTTCATTCGCTGATAAAACTTTTTTGATTGAAAATTCCTCTTTTTGGTTTAGAATTAGTCTTTTTTGGTTGAGTACTGTTTTCATTAAAAAATCAAATATTGTTTCAAGAAAATATCAACAATGATACCTTTCATTGATATTTCATTTTTTTTCAAATCAAAGATTCATCAATCTGGTTGAAAATTTAACTATTTTGTCGAACCTTCCTTTTTTCTTGGTCCAAAATTGTTTTCAGCAGATTGAAAAAAATTTTCAAAATATTTCACGAGATTTCAGGGATTTTAACAGATTCCAAGGGGCTGTCAAGGATTTGAATTGAGTTTAGGGATTCGAAACGATTTTTTAGGGTTTCAAGGCTTTTAGAGTTTTTAAAAATATTTCAACGGATTTCAGAGAATTTGAAAGATTTCAAGGGATTTTAAGAGGTTCCAAAAGGTTAATCTTATTTCAAAGGATTTTAAACTTTTTGACAAAATTTGAAGAGATATTACGAATTTCAAGATAATTTACGGGATTTTGAAGTATTTCAAGGCATTTGTAGAGATTTTACCAAACCTACGCGATTTTAGAGGATTACCAAGGATTTTAAAGATTTATAAAATTCAAATTTATTTCAAAGATTTTGGGATATTTTACAAGATTCCAAGAAATTTCTAAGGATTTTAAAAGGATATAGAAGTTATGTAAGAATTTCAAAGATTTAAACATTTCTGAATGATTTTTAAAAGATATTAAAGATTTCCTGATGTTGCACAAGGCTTCAAAAGATTTCTAGGGATTTTACAAGATGTAGAGGATTTAAAAAATCTCAAATTATTTAAAAAGAAGCCTAGAAATTCCACGAGTTTCAAAGAATTTTTCAAGATTATAGAAACATTCAAGAGATTAAAAAATTTCTAAGGAATTTCAAATGATTTCGTAAGTTTTCAAGGAATTTTTACGGTATTCACGCAATTTAAAGGAATTTAAGAGGATTTCAAGGTATTTCAAAGCTTTTAGGATTTCTTCAAATATTTCAAAGGATTACCAGGAGCTTCATCAGATTTGATGAAATTTCGCGGGATTTCAAAGATATCATTACTTTTGAATGAATTTTGAAAGATATTACAGATTTCCAAATATTCAACGGGATTTTACTTCATTCTTATGGGTTTACTAGGAATGTCACAAGATTTAAATTATTTTATAAATTTAAAGGGAATTAACAAGATTAAAAAATGTTTAAGCGTTTTCAAAGATATTCGTAGGATTTCAGAAAATTTGAAAGGATTATAAAAAGTCATCCGGGATATCAATGATATTTGAAAGATTTAATGTTTAAAGAACCGCATGACATGATTTTCCTATTATTTTTCCAGAATTTATGCTACTATTGGCACTATTTTGCATTTCTGAAATAAGTCCGAGGCCTGTACAAGTGAGAAAACGTTCATACTTGGAATGTTATAAAAAACGAATTTTTCAAGTTTTTTGTTTAACGACAAAGGCTACAATTTTTGTATGTATGTCCCCTAATCCAGCTTTGAAAAAGTGTATGTGGGCCTCTCATACTCAAATGAATGTTGATCAGGAGTTCAGTTAGCGATAACAGGTAGATAAACACAATTTCAACAATGGGCGATCACGAAGGAAATACCACAACTCTGGAAAAGATGTCAGTTTCTCAATCTGAGAAACTTTTGGATACTTGGAAGAACAGTATTTTAAAAGGGATCTCAAAGAATATAAAAGAAACTGTGAAAGAGGAACTAAAGCCTATCAATGAAGAAATACATGAATTTAAATTGGAAATTGAAGATCTAAAGGAAACAAATCAAGATTTAAACACGAACATAGAACTAGACCAACAAAAGACAGAAAGACTAAATGAAAAGAATAATATTATTCTTTTTGGATTGGAGATGATTGAGCAAGAAAATGGTTTAGTAGATCTTTTAATTTATTTGATCAAAAGCTCACTGGAGGTTGAAATCGGGCCGTTAGATATTAATTTTGCAAAAAGAATGAAAAATCACAGCAATGATAGCTGCAACACGTCAGTTCTGCTTTTTCTAGCTACATGCAGGAAAAAGTCCGAGATTCTAAGAAGAAAGTCTATGCTTAAAGGTACCAGAGTTTTCATCGAAAACGACTACGAAAAAACCATGCTGGCAAACAGGAAACAATTATTTCCATTATTTGAAGAATTGAAATAGTAGGAAATACATGTTCAATTAAGGGAAGATTTCATGATGATTGAGGGAAAGCGCTGCGATCTGAATGAAGTTAAATGTTTCCTAAAAGAAGCACGCTCGTCGAAGAAGAGAAGTCGAATTAGCGATGATAACATGGACCGAAGCGAAGAAGAAGACACTCCTGAACCGGACATTACAAAACAAAAAAGGAAAGACGAAAAGAGGAAGGATAAAGTTGAAGGTAAAAGTTTGGAGAAATTTCTTTTTCGATCGGAAGCAGGATCAAAAGAAGATAAGACAGAAAAACTAAACAACTCGCCAACATTTTCCACGAATAAACAAAGCTCGGCATAGAACCTCTACCCCATTTGAAATTCTATCCTGGAATATCGGAGGATTTGAAAATTTAATAAACTTGGACCGTAAACAACAAGATCATCTTCTGAGCTATGCAATATTAGGATTCACCGAAACCTGGCTATGGAAAAGCCTGGAAAAACCTCCAATTTTCCTAGCAGATTATCAAATGGTACATCACGTCGCAGTTAAGGATCACAGCGTAGCAAGAGAAAGCGGAGGTATTTTAATTTATATTAAAAAAGAAATTTCGTTGCTAGATATAATAGAACTTACGAACATGTGGATTTTTATCAAGCTAAGAAGTGGGAATCAAAGGTTTGTAGTAGGGGTAGTATATTTTAAACCTAATTTCGATTCGGATATGGTTATGGATATGTTAGGAGGGATCCTAGGCAGTCTAAACTGTGATAGAAATAAAATACCATGCATAATCGGAGGAGATTTTAACTCTAGGGTGGGAAATTTGAATCAGATTGATGCGGCGTTACTAGAGGGATCTGTATTTTCAGGAGATAGAGAAAGTAGAGACACGAAAATAAATTATAGAGGTAGATTGTTAACGAGTCTCATGGAATCTGAAGGTTTGATGCTTTTAAATGGTAGACCTCCTGATGATACACCAGCGAATTTCACCTTTACAAATAATAATCGGGGCAAGAGCACTATTGATCTGATTTGGGTAAACTTGGCTTGCATTAAGTATATATAATTAATAGTAAAATAATTGGGCTAGCTACAGTTACAGATCATTTCTTGAGCACAACGAGTTAAATTATACCACAAATTTGAATGCAAATAAAATAAAGAGAAATAATCTTAAATTACAAGAAATTTATAAATGGAATACAGAGAAAGGGGAATCATATAGAAAACATCTGGAGAATTCCAAAATAATTCAGATCAATAGTGGCTCGATAGAACAACTGAATTCAAATCTGGAAATAGCTATCAAAGTGGCTGCATCTAGTTCGGGGTTGTGTTCTGCCCGACTTGTAATTACAAATTATCAGAAAACGAAAAATACAAGTTGGATGGATGAACAATTTAAAACTTCCAAGGATGAAGTAAATAAAGCTTTAAAAGAGGACAGAGAACAATTTTAATGATGTTCAATTGACTAAATATAATGTAACAAAAAAGGCTCATAAAACGTCAATCAAAAATAGCAAAAAGGAAGCAAGAGAAAAAGATTTAAGAGCATTAATAAATATAAAAGATCCAAAAGAATTCTGGATGACAATAAAGAAATTTATGAGTACAAAATTGTCAAATTATCCGATTCCTATTCAAGTTTGAGAAAATTACTATGTTACAAACTTTACGAATCTAAAATTATATAAATTTAATTTGATGGTCGGGGGGTATATTCCAGAGCTGGATGGCAAGATAGAATTCGACGAACTGATTGAAAGTTTAGGTAAGGCTAAAAATTGTAATGCCCCAGGGCCCGATGGGATAACCAATGAATTTTATAAGTGTGTTCCCTTCAATGTCCTGGGTTCAATTTTAAAAATTATTTAATAATATTTTGGAGGCGGGGGAAATTCCAGAAGGCTTGGGAAAATAAAAATTATTGTATTCCATGAAAAGGGAGACAAAAAAGACCCTGGTAATCATAGATCAATATCACTTTTAAATTTGACGAAAATTTTTACTCGTATTCTAGCGAATAGAATTCAGGTCTTTGCTGAAATCAAAGGTTCAATCCCTGAAGGTCAAGCTGGGTTTAGAAAGGAAAGAAGTTGCAATGATAACATATTTATATTAAAAACAGCGATCCATTCGATAATTAGAAAGAAAGGTAGGATACTGTTTTCTATATTTGTTGATTTTAAACAGGCATTCCCGTCAGTAAATCACCAAATCCTCTGAAAGAAGCTCCAAAGTCTAGGTCTGAATAGCAAACTTCTGAGAGTAATTATAAATCTCTATCACAAAATTTTCATGTATTACGATATTAACGGAGTTATTTTTAATCCTATTAAGATTAGTATGGGAACGCCACAGCGTGAAATTATGAGTCCTATACTTTACTTGCTTCTTACAAGTGACATGGAAAAATTTTTCAGGGAGCATGGGGTCTCAGGAGTGAGTTTAGGTGAGATGCTTGAAATATTACTATTGGCCTTTGCTAATAATTTAGTGATTTTGGCTGAATCTCCCAGAAACGTCCAGATGAAATTGAACATTATAGCGAAATACTGTCAAGAAAACGGTCTTGAGATTAATGCTTCAAAGACAAAGATTTTACATTTTCATAAAAGACCGAATAACAAAATCTTTGGGAAATTCACTTTGTGGGAGAAAGAGATAGAAATCGTAAACCAATACTGTTACTTGGGAGTAGTCTTTAGGAGTACTGGTGCATTTAGGGAAAATGCCATTCAACGAATAGCAAAGGCAAATGTAGCTATAGGCAGCACCAAACAAATCCTATGTAAGGCTAAACGGAGATCAATTCTGGCAGCTAATCAACTTTTTGACTCTGTTATCTCAGAATACCCCAAGTTATATGGTGCGTCTTGAACTGAGTTGATCTAAGCTGAAATACAACTGTATAGTAAGAGCCTTGCGTTTTTGGATAAAAATATAAAAAATGCCAGACGAAAGACTGGTTAAAAAATGCTATAATAAGTTAAGGCAATTAAACACGCTAGAATCCAGCATCGTCAATACTAAGTTCAATTGGGTTCCTCAGCTGGAGCACTTTTTCGATGAATTTGGATTCAAACGGGTTTTTACAAATCAATGCCCAGATTTTGCTAAACAATCATTTGCGGATATAATTAGTAAATTACAGGAGAACATAAAAAATGAGGATGTAGAAATCGTTTCTAACTCAAGTTACTCCACATATACAATAATATTTTTGCATCTAACTACTACATTAGGAAAGATATAAACTTTAGTAAGCTAAGTCTTTTATGCCAGTTACGATTGAATAGAATCAAAGAAAGTAAATTATTTCGGATGGGTGAAAAATACATATTTAATTCAGAGAGTTTATGCCAGATGTGCAACTAGGGTGGACTAGATACATTAGAACATTTTATTATGGTTTGCTCACCATACAAAGGACCTAGAGGTCAATTTTTACCACCAAATATTTCTCAAGCGAAAGACGTACTTCGATTAGATTGCAAAAATATGATTGATCAATCGTTTTTATTTGTTACAAATGCACTGAAAATAAGAGCTTTCGGCCTCTGCTTATAAACATGGTGACAAGTAATACTTTTTATTTTAATCAATGACTTTGATATACAATAATTTGACAAATAAACACCCCCTTGTGACCGAGCTAAAGCCATTTATGAATTACAATAAACTAATGAATTTCCTATAAGATCATATATTTTAAAATTAAAATTCGAAACTTGTTTGGAAAGTATCAATGCGTCAACGGATTTCAGCGAGAAAAATGTATGAGTAGTCATAGAATTTGCCCCCTCAAACTGCATACTTCGGTATTGTTGAATTATGAATATCATTTGATATTTATTTATTTTAACAACTTGAATCTAACCAATTTTAAATCACCTAAATAGGTAATTGTTCAGTTTTCAGGTGTGAAATTTGGAAGAAAATAAATTTGGAAAATAATAGACTATTGAATATTTAATTATTGCATTTAAAACTGTTTAAGTTTGAACGGGCTACTCTTCGTCCACGCTGTAACAAAATAAGGTCACTTGATTATACATTCTCACTCTGATAGTACATACGTTCAAAATCAGATAATTGTATTTAAATGAATGTTTAGATTAACTTTTTTTCCTTACATTTTTTTCTACTTCTCTAATTAGAATTTCTGGAATTTAATTAACGAGACATTTTCATTTTTCTTGCACAGGTGCAATTGGATTGTTTCTTTTGTGATTTGTGATCTCGGGCTAATGTGTTTCGCCTTAAACGAGGCGAAGAGAAAAGCCCGTAGCGAAATTTCTTTTCCCGGGATTTCCTAACCGAGGTATTTTAGCTAACATTTGCTATCAGGATAAGCGATCGTACATGCTCGTACATACATAGTTAGACGGAAATCACGTGCAAGCACCAGAGATGAACCACCCCCGAGAGAGAATAGTGGCCTCGATTCCGCTTGCATTCCGCAAATCGCATTTCATCCCAGAAATAGACAAAGGTCCGACGACGGTTCGAAAATTTTTAGGACAGATGGTTTCCCGAGCGCTTGTTGCAATAGGAAAAGGACACGTAGGAAAAGGACACGATCGAGAAATTTAAACGAATCTAGAAACGATGGTCACGAGGACGTGATAACTATTTTCCCTCTTCCATTTCGTCATTTTTCTTTTTTTACTTTTTGCTTTTTACTTTTTACTTCTTACTTTTTACTTTTTAGTTTTTACTTTTTATTTTTTACTTTTTACTTGTTACTTTTTCTTCGCTAAGTCGATTTTCTCTTAAAGGGGTCGTTCAAAAACTACGTCACGCTATTTTGAAAACTTTTTAAATCCTCCCCTTCTTTTTCACAGATCATTACACAAAGCTTGAACCCTCCAGTGTTACCTCACAAATACTTTTCTTCGATTTCACTTAACACAGGCCTAAAATTAAACCCAAAAGATAAAAACATGGGTGATTTTTCACGAAAATAGGGGAATAAATTCTTTTAAATGAAATTATTTCTATAAAGCTTCAGAATTTAAGCCGAAATATATTACTGTTTCAATAAAATAGTTAAATTTTCACCAATAAACTCGAATTCTTTTGGGAAACAGTTGACTATTGAATGCGAAAAGATAAATTTTCAATTCATGGGGAAGGAATTTTTTATCCAAAAAGACACATTTTTAAGAAAACAGTTAAATTTTCGGAAAAAATGACTTTTTAACGAAATTGTTGATATTTCAACCCACAAAGAAAAACAATTTCAACCGAATTATTGATTTCTTAAAGAAAAAATTAAACTTCTACTGAAAAAGTTGCATTTTGAACCAAATAGTTGAAATTTTTAGCCGAAAAGAAGAAGTTTGTAGAAGGCAGTCGGATTTTCCACCAAGAAAAATGAATTTTCAGAAAAGAACTTTTCTACCATATAAGATGAATTTTCAATCCAGAGGTAGGAATTTTTTATTCAAAAAGATGAATTTTGAAACAAAAAGTGGATTTTTTCCAATAACGGATGACTTTAACAAAATCGGTAAATTTTCAACCTACAAAGAGGTTTTTTTGTGTTTGATTCTGGACTAATCTATTTAGATTAGTATATTTTTCAAATGAGAAAAAACATCTGGAAATTTATACATTTCTCAAATTGATAATACTTAATACATTCTTTATACGAAAATTTGAATAAAAATATTTCCTTCAAGAAATTGAGGTAAAAATGATTTAGCCTCAATTAAAGCATGTTTAACCAAATAGTTAAATTATTAAGCAAAAAATATTTAATTGCAAACAAAAATGTTGCATTTTGAACTAAATAGTTGAATTTTTAAGTGAAAAAGACGATTGTTTCAGAAGACAGTTGAATTTTCTATCCGAAAGGACGAATTCTTTCCGGGAAGACGAATTAAACAAATTCTGTTGAATTTTCAACCAAAAAATATGACCTTTCAATAAAATAGTGAAATTTTTAACATCAGCATTCAAAAAATTGTTATTGATTCAATTTTTGAAAAATTGCATAACACTTTTCTGCTACTATTTTAAAAATTGATGCTACTATTGACACTATTTTCAATATCTCAAATGAGTTCGAAGCCTGATACCACTTAAAAATGAGATGTTACAATTTTGAAGTACTTTCCACTTGAAATTTTAAATTCGAATTCAAAAATATATTTCAAACAAATTTGAATAAAATATCTTCATCTGAATTTATTTGAATGATTTCCATCGCATTCTTTTTTATCTCTGGAATATAGAGAGAATGTGAAATATTTTTTCATTTGAAGCTTGATCTAGTGTATTTTAAAAAACCGCAATTTCCATCTCTATTTCCTCGATGTGAAATACTCGACCGCACAAAATCAGTGATCGATGAGTTTTAAAACATTTACGCGAGCAAAAAAAAAAGCAGGTCAGGAAAATTCAGAGAATTTGAAAAAAATTACCAAAGTCGAATTTCGTAAGAAGCAATTTAAGTAAATATATAGAATTCCAGAAAATAAAACCAAGAATCCAACGACCGTTGGACAATCACCATTAAATGCTCCTATTGTGATTTAAAGAAATTTCTTTGGACAAAAGAAAAAAGAGGAAAGAAAAATGAGAAGGCTACCAAACAAATACTGGAAGAACGATGCTCTCTTCTCGATACCGAAAATCCATGTCAATTCAAGTAATTGTTAAGAACAACTTTTTTTCTTAAAAAACGTTTTAGTCGAATTTTTAAAATCAAATCATTACAGACACTGTTTTTAATAGAAAGGTCACTTTATTCACTTTTTTTCAATAAATTAACCCATGGGTTAACCTTTATATTGCATTAAGGTCTATACCTATTTTTTAATTTTTTTTAATTCTTGAATATTTTAGGGTATTTTAGAAGATTCTGGCAAGTTTTTAAAGATTTCAATAATTTGAAGGGATTTCGAAGACGTTTCAAGATTTTAGGGTATTTTTTAAAATTCAAAGGAACTTTCAAGAGCTTTAAAAAGTTTTAAGGGGTTTCAAAATATTTTTAAGAATTTGAAATATTCGCAAGTATTTTAAAAACTTCCAAGGAGTTTTTAATGTTCTCCAATCATTTTATGGGATTCTAAAGGATTTTAAAGATTTTCGGGTATTTTTAAAGCTTTCATGAAATTTTTAAGAGCTTTAAAAAGATTCAAAGTATTTCATCAGATTTCCGAGGATTTCAATGATCTTGACGTATTTTAAAAGCTTTTTAACGTATTTTAATAATTTTTCCAGTATATCAAGAAATATTATCAGCTTTCATAGAATTGCAAGGGAATTTTTCTGAACTTATTTCAAACTTACCGAATTCAATGGATTTTAAAAATAGTTAATTATAGTTTTACAGGGACAACATAATTTTTCCGAAAACCCAAAATCTTGAATATTAAAAAATACCGAAAATATTATTACTGAAATAGAAAATTTCTGACAAATGGAATTTTTCGAAATTTTAAATTAACGAAGATGAATAAAATTACTGAAATTATTTATTAACTAAATAAAGAAAATCCGAAAGTGCAAACAACGAAATTAGAAAAATTCAGAAATTTCGAATTATCAAAATTGTTAAGTGGTCGCAATTTTAAAACCAGAATCATTAAAATGCCGATGTTTCCGATTCACGGAATTAATCAATTGTTTAAATTGGTAAGCTCCCGATATTTCATATTCCTGAAAATTTGAAATCTCTGAAATTTCAAATTGCCATATGTAAAATGAAATATTCTAATAGATACAAAATATTGAATAATTTCATTAATTTTTTTCGGGAATTTACTAATTTTCACAATTTACTAATTTCGGGAATTTGAAATTGCTGCATTCTTAAATTTTGTTTTGAAGGCTTAAGAATTTATCCTGAAATCGTGAACATATACCTAGAATTCTCATCAATTTCATCGAATTCTTTTGAATTCAAAAGAACATTTGTCACAATATTATTGCACACTATTCACTTTCAATCACTTTTTGTGTTAGAAAACTAAAAAATTTTTAAAAATGATTTCATTAATAGATGATTCAATATTTCATATGGTGCGTAATTAGAATTTCGCTCTTCGAATAATAATGGTCAGAGAACATGGAAAACATCTCAGCTTTCTTTCTAAAATATTTTCAAAAATATAGAAAGATCCGAAATTATTTGAAAAAAGTAAAATTCATTAATAAATATTTGACGAAATGAATTAATTTTTTGTGTGAAATGTACCATCCAATAGGACTATAACTGGCCTAATTTTTGGCCCGACCAGACAACTTTTTATTGCGGGATGGGTACACTTACGAAATTATGCTTTAAATTTTTATCTTCTTGTAAATTATTTAATTTTGTTTCAAATTTTATTTTTCAGGAAATAGTTTTCCATAAATTGATAATGCTTTTCTGGCAAATTTGGATCACTATAGCAGAAGTGGCATTCCTGAGAATAATACATTTAAAATTCAAAAAATTGTTTTATTTCGTTTATAAAAGATTCTACATTTAAAATCTTACAAGATTAGAATTTAATCCTTAACCCATAAAGTTCTTCCCTCTCTGTGATAACATAAAGAATGAGGGGGTCGCTGAAGACCCCAGCAGAAATTTATTTATTATAACAAGAATTTTTAATATTTTTGCAAGATAATTTTTTTGGATATACTTTTTCATATCCTTTATTAGATAAATTCAGTTAATATATATATATTTAATTTTATCATATAAAAAAAAATTAAAAACTAAAAACAAAATGGAAGAAAGGACCCCAGGGATAACTTTAAGGGTTAAATATTAACGTTTATAGCAAATGAAAACTTTTCAAGTGAAAAAACAGGGAAAAGTTAGGAAAATTTGAAAAAGAAGTTTTGCGACTTCTCTGTAAATGGAAAAAAGTAGATTTGAAATAACTAAAATATTTTTTTTATATCCAAGTCAAAAGCATGCATTGTTTTTTATAGATTAAAACTTAGCGGTAAAAGAGCGAGTGTATCTCTATATGCCTGTGAATTCGAGAACAGAGAAGTTTGGGCCGCGGAATCGTAAAACAAACCATTGCGTTAATAGGGGCGGTAAAAGAGGTCGACGCCAACGTACCACTTTTTTCGTTGCCAAGCCGTGCATTTTATCCATCAGAGGACAAAGGATACTGATATGAAATGTCGTTTAAAATGAGCGGAGGTTATGCTATGGGTTATCCCAGTTCCGCATCGGACGAACAAACTTTTTACCTTTCAACGGCAAATATACCCAAAGTTTTTATGTTTACTGCAAACGTCAACTCGGTAATTAGTAACTTCTGAACCAGTTCGAAAAAAAAAAAATTTCTTGCGTGGATTCATTCATAGAGAAAAAAGAATGATTTTAGGGTTGCTACAGGTCAGAGAATTCTACGAATTCAGAGAAAGTCGGCGAATATCAAACTGGTCAGGGTTGATTGAACAAAAATTTTGTTGAATCAACCAATCCTGGCATTTTTAGGACTTATTGGCAGGTTCCAGGGATTAATTTAATGGTTTTCACGGAATTTTATAATAATATTCGAATATTTTTCTAATTAATTTATAGTGATTCGAATTTTAAGTTGTTATTCTTGTTGAGTTCGAGGGAATTCTCCATAGATTTTAATGGTTTGAAAGGAATTTCAAAACTTTTTTTTTCTCTTTCGAAAATCCTGGCATTTCGGGGCTTTTTGACAAGTTCCAGGGATAAATTTGATTACTTTCACTAAATTTCGAAATAATGTTAATTTATGGTAATTTAAAATTGTTTTACTTATTTGAATTTGAGGGAATTCTCGATTGATTTTAATGGGTTGAAAGGCAGTTCAAAATTTTTCTTTTCTCTTATAAAAATCCTGGCATTTTTAGGAATTATTTACAGGTTCCAGGGATTGATTTAATGGTTTTCACGGAATTTTATAATAAAATTCGAATATTTTTCTAAAATATTTATAGTGATTTGAATTTTGAGTTGTTATTCTTTTTGAATTCGAGGGAAATGGCTTAATGTTATAATAAAAATAATAACCAAATAAATGTATTACCACCTATATGTTTAACCAAAGTTTTGGTTGATACAATCAGAGATTTGTTCGATACAGCCAAATTAGTTGTTTCAACCGAATCTTTTGGTGAAAAGAATATTTGGTATATTTGATGAAAAAATTGGTAGGCTTAATTAAATTTTTTTTTACTCAACCAAAATTTGTTTGATTGAAACCACATTTCAGTGCCTTTCCGAGAAAAAAGTTGTATAGAAACGTCGAACTTTAATAAAATTAGATATAAAAAAATGTGTTGTTAATAATAAATAAGTCTCACGAACGTACAATTTAATTATTTTGTTGAAAATACATTAATTTTGTTAAAAGGTCATTCTTTTTAGCTGAAAAATCGACTTTTTTGTTGAAAATTCGTAATTCTGGATTTAAAATTCAACTATTTTGGTGAAAAATTTACCTATTTGGTTGAAGAATAATTTTTTCTTGAAAATTTATATTTTTGGTCTGAAAATTCTGTAGTGTTTTTCAGAAAATTCGTCTTTTTGGCTTGGAAATTCAACATTTCCGATGAATTTTTTTTTCTTTAGTTACTAAAAAATCGTTTTTAGTAGAATTCAACTTTGTTTGGTTCAAAAATCAACTATCATATTTTTTGTTGATAATTCATATTCGTTAGTTAAAAATTCCGATACTTGCATAGTTGAAGGTGAAAGTACTTTGTTGAATATTCATTTTTTTGGTTGATAATTTTTTTTTTTACAAAAAGCTTTTTTTGTTGAAAATTAACTTTTTTAACTGAAAACATAACTCGCTGTTTTAGTTGCAAATGTATCTTTTTCAGGTGAAAGTTTGTCTATTTTGGCAGAACATCAATTTTCTTCGAGGAAAATTTATTTGTGGTTAATTGTTTTATCTAAAAAATTAATTATTTGAAGTTTCTCGTCCCAAAATTCCGGATTTCTTTTTTTAGCTGATGACTCAACTAATTGTTTGAAAATTCATATATTTTGTTAAACAACATTTTCTTTTGGTTGAAGATTTAAAATTTCAGTTACAAATTAATTTTCTTGGTAAATATTTTAATTATTTATTTTTGTTGTTGTTGTTGAAAATTCATGTATTTTGTCAAAAATTCATGTATTTTGTCAAAAATTCATCTTTTTTTGGTAGAAAACTAATCTTCTGGGTTAAAAGTCTTATCTTCTTGGTTCAAAATTGAGCTGTTTTCTTAGTAATTGTGTGTTTTTTGTATTTATAATGACCCTTTTTACCTTTAAATTTAACTATTACAGTTAGTTTGCAAAATGGATTTTTGTTGTTTCTAATAATTCATGTATTCTGTTGAAAATTAAACTTTTTGGTAGAAAATTAATCCTCTTGGTTGTAAATGTACCTTCTGCGTTGAAAATTCATTTCTTTTGTTTAAAAGTTAAATATTTGTTTGAAAATTCGCTTTTTAATTGAAAATTAATTAATGTGAGTACAAATTGACCTACCCCATTTTATATGAAAATTGTTTGTATTATATAAAAATTCGTTTGATTTAAAATTGTTTGAAATGATTGAAAATTTAACTATCCCATTTTTTATGAAAATTGTATTTATTAACTGAAAATTCAAGAATTCTATTTTAAATTGAAAATCGATCTTTTTCTTACTTTGAAATTAAACTACTTGATTGAAAGTTCATGTATTCTGTTAATAATTCATATTGTTTGGTGGAAAAGTCATTTCTTGAGTTTGAACTTCATTTCTTTGGTTTAGGTTTAAATACTTGATTAAAAATCCGTTTTCTTTTGTCGAAAATTAATTTTTCAACTGAAAATGTAGCTGTTCCATTTTTGCTTGAAAATTTATATTTTTTCGTTAAAAGTTCATTAATTTCATTCAAACCTCGTCTTTTGTTCGGTTGAAAATTAAACTTTTGCGGAGAAAATTATTTTTTTGTAGCACTAAGAGTAAAAAATTTTGTTGTAAATTAACCTTTCTGTTAAAAAATAATATTTTTGGTTTAAAAAATCTATTATTTCTCAGAAAATTCATCTTTTTGGCTTCAAAATTCAACATTTTGGAATACATTTTTTTCTTTATTAACTGACAAATCTTTTTTGTTGAAAATTCAACACTTTCGTTAAAATTTCCTGTTCATGGTTTAAAGATTAATCTGTGTTTTTCAGGAATTCAATTAGTTGCTACGAAATTCTTATTTTTCGTTTAATTCAACTAGTTTTAATTCAAAATTAAAATATTTTTGGGTGGAAATATTCACTGCAACAGTTTTCGTAAAGAATACATTCTTTTTAGTTGAAGGATTCATCTCTTTGGTTGAAAATTCAACTATTTTGTTGAATTTTTGTTTTGTTTTGTTTGAAATGAATTTTGTACGCTGAAAGTTTGATTATTTTGTTTTGGGTTTGAAATTAATTTTTTTCGGGGTAAAAACTCAATTGTTTTGTTGAAAATTCATGTATTTTGTTGAAAATTGATCTTTTTAGGTAGGGAAGTCATTTTCTTGGTTCAAAATTCTTCGGTTTAGCTCAAACTTTAACTATTTTGTTGGAAATTGTTTTGTTTTTTTTAATATTTGTTTCAAAAAACATCCATTTTGTTGAAACCGCTGTAGCTATAATTTACGAAATATGTTGATTTACTATTTTCTTTAGTGAAAATCTGAACTTCTTTAAGATTTTATAAAGAAACTTTTCTTTGCATTAACGACAATTAAGGGGAAGTCAGATAAATTTTAGACTTTGGTTTTCTTGGCAAACCTGGATTCTAATAACTACGATTATTGGTGAAATAAATGCTAAAATTAATGAAATTCTTCTAGTTGATATGTATGGAATAAGTGCACTTCAATAGGGGATAATTTTTATTTTTCTATAAACTATTTAATTTGGTTTTAGATGTAACTTATTTTCGCGAAAGATATTTTTTTATAAAGGGAGAATAAAGATGAAATAATAGTAACTTCTAATTCTCTGAAAATGGTTTTCTTGTAAATCTGGATAAGCATCGTACAAGCCTTGGGGAGCATGATTTACCGAGACAGAGAAGAAAACATGCGGTTTACATAAGTACCTTCCTGGTAATTCCTTGGAGGCGAGAAATCGGGGTGAAGACAGATTTCCTTAGTTTTATGCTTTTGTGTAAATAGCTGGTTTTAGTGCGTCGTTATAAATTTTAATATGACTTTTATTGCCGCGGTTTATTAATTTTTATTGTGAAGCCCTGTGTGTAAAGCTGTTTACAAGCGTTGCCAAAAAAAATTCCATTTTTTTAGGATGATTGAATCTTCGTAAAAGTGAGATCATGAACAAATAGATTTAAATTTCAAAATCAGCTATATTTTATTAAACCAAATTGAAACTCTGCTTTTATGCAAAATTTAAGGTCCTAGCGCCGAATCCGATATTTTTTCGAAATTGCGCCTACCCCGAAATAATTAATTAATTGCTTAATGACATAATAATAATAAAATGTTGACACTGAAGTCAGTTTCTTACTTCAGAATTACTGAATGTTCATATATGTTTGCAAAATCCTTAATAAATTCTAAATAATTTAAAATATTCTTTTCCTGGTTGAATGCCATGTACACTAGGGCAATCCAAAAAAATTTTATTTTGAATTTTTATCTGGACACCCCCCCCCCAATTTATTCGAATCCACCCAAAAATAAATGCATTTTTTTTTTTTTCTCAAATTGATATTTAGGGATGCCGCAAGCTCCATGAAGTTTAACATGCATTTCCCATAAGGAAAAAAAACGTTTTTGTAAATATTATTCAGAAACCTCAATATTATCTCAATCGAGTTGAAACTCAATATTTCTCTTCACAATTAGCCATAGAATACGAATAAAGTATCACTTTTCAAATATCACCCCCGTAAGTCTGTTTCATAGGGTCCCAAATAAACCCCATAAGGGAAAAAATGGGTTTTGCGAGTTTTTCACGCTTTTTATGATTTTTTTGCGGTATCTTTAATGCGAATTGTTTCTAATACACAAAATATTACTTTATACTAAAAATTAGATATTTTCATGAATTGCTTAACAATTTATTATTGTTTTTAGCAATTTTTTCATAGAATGGAGTCAAAAAGACGCGGCTTTTTCACAAATTTTCCATTTGTTGTCCAATTTTCAACTAGAGGGAAGTGACAGTTCATCAATGTTAGTAATAGTGATTGTTTAAACAATGTATTATAATTAGTAATACTATTATATTTGAATAATGCTAGAAAGATGCAGTTTTTTTTTAATTTCTGGCTTTTTGTCCAATTTTCATTTGAAGTGGAGTAATAATAAATTCAAGTTAACAAACTCATTGTTTAAACAATTTATCATAATTATTAATAATATTACATTTTAATAATGCTAGAAAGATGCGGTTTTTTTTAAATATCTGGCTTTTTGTCCAATTTTTATTTGGAGTGAAGTAATAATGAATTCAAGTTAACAAAATAATTGTTTAAACAATT
>JAABKJ010004932.1:0-23697 GCA_011634705.1 Andricus grossulariae
AATTTATCTTTTTTAGTTGAAAATTCATCTATTTTGTAGAAAATTTGTCTTTTTTTGGTAGCAATATAACCTTTTTGCTTGAAAAATGAACTTTTAGGTTGAAAATTCTTTTAAAAATTAAAATATTTCGTTTCAAATTCATGTATTTTGTTGAAAATTATTCTTTTTGGTAGAAAATGAATCTTTTTGGTTGAAATTTCATTTCCTTCGTCGAAATGTATGTTTTTTATTGAAAATTAATTTTTTCAACTAACATTTTAACGATTCAATTCTTCGTTGACATTTTTTTTATTAACATTTAATTTTTTCAGTTGAAAATTTAACTATTTTCTTGGACATTTATTTTACTTGGTTACTCTAACATAAAATTAAACTGTTCTATTTTTTGTTGAAAATTTATATTTTTTCGTTGAAAATTCATCTATTTTGTTGAAATGTTGTCTTTTTTTTGTAGCAATATAATCTTTTTGTTGAAAATGTAACTATTAGGTTAAATTTTTTTTATTGAAAATGCATAATTTCAGCTAAAATTTCATTTCTTTGGTAACAAATTTAACAGATTGGGTTAAAAATTCACTTATTTTGTTGAAAAATCGTATTTTTTAGTCGAAAATTCATTTATTTTGATAGAAAATGCATATGTTTGGGTTTGGAAAATTTTTCTTAGAATTCTAAAGAATTTTAATTGGGAATTGAACGATTTGAAAAATTTAAATTTATGCTCCACGAAGCGCTTTAAATGTATGATTGTTTGAGTGAGGAAACTTCGATATTAAACTTTTTTGTTTCCAAGTTTGTTTATAATTACTCAATTATTAGAGGATTTCAATTTTCATATTGCACAATTTTAAACAAAAAAAAAATTTTCACATTCAAATTTGCAATGTTCTGAAATAAATTTAAACTTTAGAAACTTGAAAATGAAAATTCTCATATTGAAGCCTTGAGAATTAATATTTTTGTAAACAGACCTTCGAAATAAAAAAATTTCTCATTTGAAGTATTTAAAAAAGAATCTCTAAACTAAAAAAAAATCGAATGCAGAGAAATTCTGAAAAGTATGTTAAATTGAAGATTGTTTCCAAAAGGAATTAGATTTGAAATTATAACATTCAAAATTGAACAATTTCACATTTAGACCCAAAATTCGAAAGCGATTAAAATGTCTCTTTTATCAATTTTCTACCTAAAATTATTTAATTCTGAATGTTCTTGATTCATATAATTATCTAACTTTTCAAAATTTTAATTGGTAATTGTACAATTTTGAAAAATTAAAATTTTTGGAACTTGAAGTGCTTTAAATAAAACAGTGTTTGATTAAGAAAACTTCAATATTAATATATTGTGATTTTAAAGTGAATTTTTAATTGCCTAATTATTTTAAGGTTCTAATTTCAAAATTTCACAATTTTGAATTATAAATTTTCCACTTTAAAATTTTAAACGTTCTCAATTAAAGTAAAAGCTTAGATGAACATTAAATTTTTCAAATTGAAGCCTGAGGAATTACAACTGTTGAAAAGAAAATTTCAAAATAAACAACTTCCAATTTGAAGTATTGAAAAAAGAATTTTTAAACTAAAACAGTCGAATGCAGAACAATTATAAAGAAGCATTTAAAATTCAAAATTTTACAATTCCAAATAATTGTCATGAAAATTAACCCACTTTTATTGCGAGGTCTTCATATGCAAATATAATTTAAATTTTGCAATTGTAAATATTCTTTAAATGTTACCTCCAGGCAACAGCAATGGTACGAAAAAGGAAAAACTGTTTCTTAAGACTTCGTCTAGCTGATTTTAAATTAATAATTAATTAGTAATTTCTAGAATTATCCGGTCGCAACATCAAAAGAATATGTACAATCCGAAAATTCTCTTTTCACGAAAATATATTTCCAATTCCATTTTCAAATCCAAGTATGCGTGCAGAAAAAGTAATGGCAGGAGGAGACCTGGACCTGGCAGGAAGAGAAGACTCCACCAGAGGAGAAGTCCTGACCGGAAAATCTCTAGAATGAGATCTGGCAGAAAGAATAGACGTTCCAGATGAATGGTGGGTGTAAAGAGAATAAGAATTTTCTTAACGAGGGACATCAGGAATAGGCTCGCCATTAGGAAAACACTCGAACTGTGAACTGAACTCTGCAACAAGAAACAGAAGACTAAATTTTCTATGTGTATTCTCTTCCGGAATTTTTTTCTCTTCTAGCATATTTTTTCCTTCTGCACAGAGAAGTACCTAAGCTTATTTTGTCAACAGAAATGGTAGGGTTATATGCAGGAATGAAAAAACGGATTTTTACATTTCAGGCCCTGCATTTTTTGCACATACTTGTTACATTGAACTCCATTTAAAACTAAATGATCCATGACAGTTGCCAAATAATCAAAAATAGATTTCAGATAGATTTTTCATAATTGGACAACTTGTAACGGTATAAATTACTTACTTTCTTTAAGAGAAAATTCACCTTTAGTGTAACAGATGGAATTGTTTGCATTTTGTTAGTTTTTCGAAGCAACTTCTTTCTTACGTACGATTTTACAATCCGCTCTTATAATGAACAGAAAGATTTTTATCAAACTCCACCACCTGATCAATATCAATCGAGATAAATTTGAATCAAACCTTTTCTTCTTTCGGACAAACTAAACAAAATTTGAAAGAAAATGCATATTATTATTGTTATTATTATTTCTCTAACTTAAAATTGAACTGTTCTATTTTTTGTTGAAAATTGATCTTTTCTAGTTGAAAATTCATAGAATAAGAATTTAATTAAAATTACATTAACATAGCAGTGGGGGTGGAGGATTACAAATTTCAGAAAAACATCTTACCTTATTTTCTTATGACTCCTTATAGGAAAATCATCAAAAGCCTCATAATTGTTTTCCTCCTAAAATATTTTTGTAAGAAGAAAAAAGAAAAAGAACTTTGTATACCTGTCTCAAAAAAAAACTGGGGTGCTGAAGAAAGATTGAAGCCTTAAAATCGATAATATGTCAACTTTTTATTTTAATTAACAATCAGATGTAACATTTTAATCCTCCTCCAGATTACAAGAAGTATTATATTTTAGTTTCAGATTACAAAATATTAATTTATTTGTGTGAAATATTGTTTAAATTTTGTATTCTAAAGTTCTTTCTGATTGGACAAGCCTTGCTTAAGGGGGCTTCTCTGATTTCTTCCATTTTCATATTTTTAATCTCACCGCTGTTCATATTTATTGTCACCCGTTTTTCAACATAAGCTCCAAATTTAAATATTCTTGAATATATTCCACGAAGGTATTTATCATCTTCGCATATTGCAAATACTTCACCACTAGATGTTGATAATACAGCTTGTTCTCCGGTTGGGATGGGCAGACGGACATCACCTGTTCCTTTCATATAAATTGGTTTATCGCGAGGAATAGTGTATCCTCGAATTTCGAATTGCCGGTTTCGATTCGAATGAGGAATAAGCCGAACAAATCTAAGTTGCTCAAGATCCAATCCAAGTACGCGTAGAGAAGAATGACTGTCAGGAGGAGACCTGGACCTGCCACGAAGGGGAACCTCGGCAGGAGAAGAAGACCTGACCGGACAACCCGGAGAATCAGGTCTGGCAGGAGGATGGGACCTTTGAGGAGATTGATGTACGTCAGAAGAATGAGAAGTTATGGAACGAGGATCACCATGAATAGGGGCGTCATTAGGTGAGCACTCTAATTGTGAATGTATATCTGCAATAAGAAACAGAGGATTAAATTTGCCTTGTGTATTCTCTTTCGAAATATTTTGACGCATTTTAATTTAATTTCCTGCACATTTTGCTCTCCTGACACATTTTCCTCTTCCGGAGGAAAATCTACAGATTCGCCAGAAATATTTAGTTCCAGGTTTTGCACATCACTAGCAAATACGTTATTAGGAACATCGAAAAGGACACAATTTAAACGTTCTGAATTTGAGGCAGATACGGAAAAAAGAATACGATCTTTTGTGACATCGCTAGTAAATGCAATTGATGATCGAATAGAAGTGCAAAAATAAAATGCTGATCTGCAAGATAGGATTTTAGAAGAAAACATAGTTAATATCGAGCAAAATATATTTTCACTCAAACGAAAAAGGAATAAATTCTTACCGAACAGGCATAACGTTGTCATTGTTATTAATATTAATAATATCAAGATTTACTAACAAGGAGAATGGATAGGGATGTGAGACGATTTGAATTTTGTAGTACGTTTATGCCTGCAATGTATCGCCAGAGAATCGTGAAACCTTGTGGCTACTCCAGGGGAAAATTAATTTAAATTCAGAAAAAAATTTATTTTAAAAATTCTGAAATTATAGTATTCGTTTTGGAATCAGTACTGATCTTCGATATTGTTTCTATTAACAGAAAAGGCTATCAAAATCGGCATACGTCTTTAATATGATAGATATCGCTAATGAGTTGAAACTAACTACAGCTGATAATGAAATCGTCTCCAGATTGTTGAGACATTTTTCAGGAGAAATTCGTACTGAATATTTAATTCAAGATATTGCAACTTTTAATGAATTTACTGAGCTATGTAATAGAGACTTTCGATCAAAAGGGCTCAATAAATAGTATGTGAGGTCATGATCCTAGCAGGAATATCGTTGTTCAACAAAATGATTTTGGTAGATTTATTGGTGATAATCAAAATTTGAAAAAACATAGGTGAGGTGGAAATAATTACCAGAACTCTTATCAAAATGAAGAAGGGTTGCCAGATCGTGAAAAGAAAGGTTTTGGATATTCTAGCTATGAATCAAATAATCCACCTCGATATCGGAATAATAATTCATACATGAGACACAATAATAATCGATTTGGAAATTATTATTTAGGACGGAAATATAATAATTATTGACGTCGAAATGATCAAAATCGAAGCTATTTTAATCAAAATAACAGCGCTAATCATAAATCTATTTTGCTTAATTATCCAAATCGAAATTTCAATTCTGAAAATTCGAACAATCGTGGTTCATATCCAGACTATACTGAGATAAATTGAGCACCGTAAAATCAATAATCTCAATACCATTATCAACAGCTAAATGGTTTTCAAAATAATTACAACTCCCGCGATCAAAATATTAAAAATATACCTCCGGAAAAGTATGTAAACATACGTGTAGAGGATGATGTTCATAAGCGAAATCCTCATTTTGTACATCAAGTAAAATTTCCTAGAGATACAAATGATCAATTACAAATTAAAAAAGGAGCTTTTAATAATCAGAAAAAGATTTCGCTGTAAAATAATATAACTGAACGTATTACAATTATAGAATTCGTTGGGAATACTGATGGAAATTTGCAGATATTTGTTGCGTAAAGTTCATTTGTGCAGTATTATGAGTAGTCTGAAATAAACATTTTCTTTGTAGTTCATGATTCTTTTTCTATTCTATAGAAATATGTAATAGAACAACATGCTTTGAAAAGGAAAGACCCTAAAAAAAGTTGCACAGTAAAAAAAAATTAAATTAAAAACTATTTATTCATTAACACTTATGTTATGAATTTTTATTTGTACTAGGATTACCTTGATGATTCGCTTGTTCACTATGTTCACTACTCATCCCAAAATTTGTCAGAAAGTCTCTTGTTTTGGGCGGCATACTTGAAATTTCTGTGAAGGGACGAAAAAGATTGATGATTTGTAATTAAAAATGTATAAAAAATACTAGAAGCCTAATTCGATTATTTCATTTTATTTCGTGTGAGTTGGTTGCAGCCTATCAGTGATAAGCGGTAGTGAATCACCGCCAAGTAAATGAAAGTGATTGTAGAACATTTTTAACATTAGTTACACGCAGTTATGAAATTTTATCTTGAAACCTGTAAATTATTTACGTCACCTCAACCAATATAACTTATTTATAAGCGATTACGTTAATGTGAAAAAGTACATTTACACATTCAATCTATTTTTTCTTTTTCAAAATCACAACTAAAATTCAGAAGCGTTATTTTGGAAGAAAAAAGTGAAGAGGACTTCACAAGGTGTTTGTTTTAAAAACTGATTTGAATGCCTAGCAAATCTTGGGATTTTTCTTTGGCTTTCCACCCTGAAAGATTTTTTTTTTCGTTGAAAATTTAGAAAACTTCCAAATCTTCGAATATTAGAGAAAAAAATTCATATTTCGGCTTGCAAATTCGAAAATTCGGTATACAGCGGTCAAAATTGAATCTTATAATGTAATATATTTTCATTGAGCAACCTATAAAACGATGATTAAGATAATTTATTATTTTCCTAGAGTGTACATGGTATTTTACATTGATTAACGTTGAATAGATGTTCCAACATACTTTTCATAAAAAAAAGAAAAAAAATATTCATGTTTTCTTACTTACCAGTAAAAATAATAATAACGTTCAGGGTTAAAAACAAAGCATGAAGGGTCCACATTCTTTCAAAATGTAGCGAAAATTAATTCACACAGAGTTTGGAATGCAGCGTAACGAATAAATTGCCTATGTGTATTATTGCGTGGCTTGGTGAAATAACAAATTTTAATTATAGTTACCTTATCAGTTTATTGGACTAGAAATTGCGCACGCGTGTGATTCATTTTACCTTGAGAAACTCAAATAATTTGGGTTTGAAGTACACTTTATGTATGATATTCTACGTTAAAAATGTCGCGCAGATTAAAAAAAAACTGAAGAAACTTCTGTTTGCAATGCTTGTTAGCAGTATTTTTTCTACAAAATAGTTAATTAAATGAAGAAAATTACTCTACAATAAAACAATACCTTTTTGGCATAGATATATCATTTCTGAAAACAAAAAAGCCGTTCTTTCAATAAAACCATCCGAAAATGATATGAGAAAAAGTAAAAAAAAAAAAACGTTGCTTTTTGAAAGCCATACACGAACGCGTAATTTTTGCCTTAATCGTAAAAAATACCATTAAAAATAAAAAATTTTGGACAAACGACACAAGCTACAAAAAAAATGAATGGACGAAAGTTTTTTATTTCAGGAAAATAAATACAAATTTAATAGTAATAATTTTTTTATAGGACGCATAGTTTTTGTTTTAATCGTAAGAGATGACATTTGAAATAAAAAATAAAATTTCTTGGGAAAACGATACAAGGTTCGAAAAAAATTGATTAATAAAAGTTGCTCACCCAAAAAATATCTCAAAATTTCTTATTGATCATTTTTCAATATTTTACGCGTAGTTTTTGTTTTAATCGTGAAATATAACATTAAAAGTTTTCCAAATAAAAGTTTTGAACAAATGAGACAAGCTAAGAAAGAAATGAATGAACAAAAGTTGCGTATTAAGAAAGAGAACTACAAATTTATTATCACTTTTTCATAGGAACGTAGTTTTTGTTACAAACCTAAAAATAACCTAACAATAAACAAGTTTAATTTTTCATGGCACTGGGGTTGGAGGGTTGAAAATTTCAGAAAAACATCTTACCTTATTTGTGGATGATCCGTTGAATCATTAAAATCCTAATGATTGATTTTCCAAAAATGTTTTCGTAAGAAAATAATGAAAGAGGACTTTTTATACCCGCTAAAAAAAACTGGGGCACTGGCGAAAAATTATAGCCTTGAGATCGATAATATGTCAATTTTTTATTTTAATTATAGTCACCTGTTACATTTCGATCCTTCTTCATATCACAAGAAATGTTATATTTTAGCTTTACATTGAAAAAGTTAAGTTATTGGTGTGAACTATAGTTCACATATTGTATTATGAAGTTGTTCCTGATTGGAAAAGGCTTGCTTAAGGGAGCTTCTCTGATTTCTTCTTTGGCCATATCTTTAATCGCACCGATGTTCATATTTATTTTCACCCGTTTTTCATTTTGTTCTTCAGGTATTCCAGATCTGATTTTATGTATTCCACGAAGATATTCATCACCATCGCATATCGCTAATATCTCACAATTAGACTTTTTCAATATAGCTTGTTCTTGGATTAGCACGGGCAGACGAATATCACGTTTTCCTCTCATATAAATTGGTTTATTGCAAGGAAAAGTTTTTCCTCGAATTTCGAATTGCCGGTTCCAGTTCGAATAAGGAATGAGCCGAACAAATCTAAGTTGTTCAAGATTAAATCAAAGTACGCGTAGAGAAGAATGACTGGCAGGAGAAGACCTGGACCTATCAAGAAGATAGTCCACGATTGGAGAAGAAAACCTGACCGGAGAACCCGGGCAATGAGATCTGGCAGGAGGATAAGAGCTTCCAGGAGATGGATGCCTGTCAGGTGAATAAGAAGTTCTGGAACGAGAAGCACCGAGAATACAGGCGCCATTAGGAAAGCACTCGAACTGCAAACTCAGATCTGCAACAAGAAACAGAAGATTACATTTTCCTTGTTTATTCACTTTCGAACTTTTCGTAGAGATGGGTACCTAAATTTATTTCGTCCTAAGTTTAAAAATCAGATTTTTATGCAAATTCGTGTTTCTGGCTTGGGAAATTAACATTTTTGATGAAATATTCTTTCTTTATTGATTGAAGAATCCTTCTTGGTGAAAACTTCAACTATTTCGTTGAAAATTCGTCTTTTTCTGTGAAGATTTAACTAATCAGGACGACTTGTTGAAAAATTCATTTTTCTTGGTCAATGCTTCATGATTTTAGTTGTAAATTATATCTTTCGTCGAAAATTGATCTATGATGTTGATAATATTTTTGGTTGACAATACTTTTATTTTGTTGAAAATTGGTCTTTTTGCGTAGAAAGTTAATTTTCTAGGTTGAAAATTCATCTTCTCATTTGTACAGAAAACTTTTTTTAAACAGATGCGGCTTCAGGTTGAGTTCGGCTAAGGAAGTATACTTTATTTCCAATTCCGCTGACACATGTTAATAAGTTGGGGGCAGTTGTTTCGATGCAGGGAATTTTTGAAAATAAATACCCGTAATCATTTGCGAATGGGTTAGGGACATATAATAAAAAAAATATCCCTTATGATGAAGCCTGATTCGAAACCAGTATTTAAAAAGACTAGTCTGCTGCCATTTGCATTAATAGAAGGGAGAAATGCAGAATTATATAAACTAATTAAAAGTAATGCTCTATCACCTGACGATTTTTCGGAGTCGGCTACACCAATTGCTCCACTTCTAAAAATTGATGGCTTGATACCTTTTTGTGGTTACTATAAAATTACAGTGAATCCCTGCCAAGAAATAAAAAAACACCCATCACCCCATAGCGATGCAATTTTAAAGAAACTGTGAGGGGAGGGGGTAAGATTTTCTAAAATTGATTTATCGAGCGTTTATCATCAGGTGTTATTGGAAGAGAATAGTAAAAAATATACAACGATAACTACCCATAGAGCTTTATTTTAGTACAATCGTTTACCTTTTGGTATAGCGTCAGCTCCTGCGGAGTTCCAAAAGATCATGGATGAGTTGATGGCAGATTTTCCGGGAGCAGATTTTTTTTTAAATGATGCATTCGTCACAGCAAAAACTGTAGCGGAGCATGACGAAAAACTGGACCAACTGTGTAGACGATTATTTGAACGCTGTTCAGGAATCAATAAAGATAAATGGGTTTTCAAAGCCGATCAAATACAGTATTTTGGGCTGATTATTGATAAGGTAGGAATTCGACAAACATTAGAAAAAACTATAGCGATTTTAAATTCCCCAACCCCAGTAAACATTAAACAGCTACAATCATTTCTTGGTCTAGTAGCGGATTCCGAAAGGTTTATAGAAATTAGGGCGACAAAGCTTAAACCATTATATTCACCTAAAACAAATAATAAATGTCTCTGAAACGAATATAAGGAAGAAGCGTTCGTTAATACAAAAAAAGTTATTGCTTCCGATAATGGTACTATGCTAACAAGCGCCGAATTTAATCAGTTCACCACTGCAAGAGGCATTAGGCATACCTTTTCACCAGTCAATCATCCAGCCAGTAATGGAGCAGAAAAAAATTTTGTGGGATCCTTAAAAAATGAGGTACAAAAAATTTGGAAAAGCAGCTCGTCTTTGGATGAAGCGATCACACAATTTTTATCTGACTATCGAACAACAGTACACGCAACGACAGGAGTTTCTCCTGCTTCATTGATCTATGAACGCGAATTTCGAAGCAGGTTCTCCTTAGTGCGCCCACTAGTAGAATTGAGTGTAGACAAACGTCAAACTTCACAAAATAAAAATGGGCCTAAGCCAAAAATTCGAAACATTAGTATTGGTGAAAAGGTCATGGTTAAAGACTTTAGAAAAAATTATCCACACTGGACATCTGCTCAAATTTTAGAACAAAAGTCAGCAGTCATTTTCACGGTAAAACTAAGCGATAATCTGATAGCTAAAAGACATACTAATCAAATCCGTAAAGGATGTATTGTAGAGGAAACCGAAAAATGTAAAACATCAGCATACAAACGCACAGGCGCTCACCTCGATTAGCGCTTAAATAATTAATGAACTATATTACAATATTACTATATTACTACATTATAGAAAACAGAAAATGGATCCCATCATTCTGTTTGTCAAGGGGGAAAGATGCGGTATATGCCTATATTATATATATAGAGATAGGAATGTCACGCACATGGTCATCAGGATAATTAAGGGGATTTGGGCCCATTGAGCCAGTCTTGTATCACCCGGAATTGATAACATGAATAACATTATATGAAATGTGGCTAATTATTACAAATATCGCACGAAACTTCTGTGATATTCTAACCAGACTTTGCGTCAGTCCGTCATGGGGCAAATGCAAATATCAGATACACTTATAAGAAGTCAATAATTCGGCCTTCTGACCTTAACGAGAACAACGTCGATGCTGCTTCAAAACCACTCAAGTCCGAGAATAGAACAAATTCACACATGAGATGACAATAATATTCTAGCAAAGCAAACGGAACGGTGCCGTACAAATACACTTTCACATATATCTAACTAACCTAGAAAAGTTAAGGAAAAGTAGACGCTGGCAAAGGAGGATTGCGCAGAGGGCCCACTTGGCGCTTCTACGAAACGCTGAGAGTGGGGTCCCATAACTGCCGAATGGCGATGCTAATTATATTCACCTAGTAATCTAGATTGAGACTTTCATCGGCTGAAATATCTAGTGATTTGAAGCATAACTAAAAACGCACCGCTATATTGCAATCATGGGACACCACCCTAACCGTACCAATTCGCGTCTTTAGAGAGCTTGTCCCTCAGAATCTGCGCGCTCTCTGCTATGATGTGGAACTTCCGAATGAGCTTTTACGCGTTCTTCGGCTGCTAGAGAATGCTGACTGCACTGACCAATGGACTGCGCTGGTATCGCCATGTTTGATCTTCGTGGTCGCGGGAGTCACATCCGCGCTTCATCCACGTTGTACAATATTGAATTATTGCGCCCTCGACTACCTATCAACACGCCAGCATAGTCAGCACATTTACCGTCGTCCTTCAGAAGAACAGCTTTATACCGCCTCACGCCATACTGTAGTTGCAGGCCTAAACTACTTGAATGGGGATAAGCGTAACTGAAACCTAACTCTAAAATATGAGAAGGAGTAGAGAGTAAGTGTCCAGTCTCTCTCCCTCTCACGCACGAAGGATAGGCCTCAGTTTCTCTTATCCCTACTCTGTCCCCACCAAAGTAGTTTAAGCTTACGACTAGCGTGCGTTTTAAGGAGGCCCACTTTCATGTGTATTTTAAAAACTAGTTTTTCTTGAGAACTCCTTCCGCGTATCTCGCCGATATGTCATAAAACATGAAAAGGAAATCTCCAAGAGAATAAATAAGACGAAAGTCATCACAGGGGATGAATTATGGGTTTATGGCTAAGACCTTGCGACAGAGGCCCAAGCTTCTCAGTGGAAGACATCTGGGTCATCCTAGGGTATCATCTATGGCCGGGAAGCAAGGTTTAAAAAAAACAACATATTTTATGGATAACGAAAGATTGAAGCATTCAGATAAACAATCCGTCAACTTTTTATTCTAATTATCAGTCACCTTTAACATTCTGGCGTGGAACATAGTTTACATTTAGTATTCTAAAGCTCTTAATGATTGGATGAGGCTTGCTTAAGGGAGTTTCTTTGATTTCTTCTGAGGTCATATGTGTGATCGCGCCACTGCTCATATTTATTTTCACCCGCTTTTCAGATCCATATCCAAATTGATCTTTTATTGCATATATTCCACGAAGATATATATCGCCCTCGAGTATTGCAAATACATCACCACTGGACGTTGATAATACAGCTTGTTCCTCAGTTGGTATTGGCATGCGATCATCACGTCTTCCTTTTAACTGAATTGGTTTATCGCGAGGAAAAGTGTATCGTCGAATTTCGAATTGCCGATTTTGATTCGAATGAGGAATAAGCCGAACAAATCTGAGTTGTTCAAGATCAAATCCAAGTACGCGTAAAGAAGAATGATTGGTAGGAGGAGACTTGGACCTTTCACGAAGAGGAACTTCGGCAGAAGAAGAAGACCTGACCAGACAACCCGGAGAATGAGTTCTGGCAGGAGAATGAGACTTTTCAGGAGATTGCTCCCTGTCTGAAGAATACGAAGACCCGGAACGAGGAACGCTAGGAATAGGGGCGCCATTAGGTAAGCACTCGAACTGTGAACTCCAATCTGCAACGAGAAACAGAAAATTTTTTTGTTTGTTTTCTCTTCCGGAGAGAGAAGTACCTAAACTCATTTCGTCTTCAATTTAACAAGCAACATTTTTTATTGAGGATGTACTTTCTTACTAAAAATTCAACTGCTTAGTTCAAATTTGAACTTCTTTCTCAAATATCTTTTTTTTCCTTCAAGAATCATCATTTAAGTTGAAAAATCATTTTTTTGTTGTGAATATTTAACTAATTTTGACTGCTTTGTCAAATATTCATTAATTTAGGTTAATGTTACATAAGTTTACTTTGAAATATATTCCTTTAATCGGAAATTGCACCGTATGTGCACGTAAACATATGCTACACAATCCATATCAATGGAGTCACTTTTCGAATTCAAATTTCACAAAATCTTATTTGCTTCGAGCTTTATAAAATTTACTCAAAATTATGGATATATTATATTATTATATTTACCAATATAATTGAAAATGAAGGTCAAAGATAAGACAAGAGTATATCCGATTTTCATCTTTCTAATTTTAGCAAAAACTGTTTAATGTATTATTTTCATTCTCAGATTGTCCTTCTCAGATATTTACATTTCATCATACTTAGCCTGTAGGAGAAATATGTAATCACCAAATTTGTTAAAACTGATATAACAATTTATATCATCTTTCAAATTTAATAAAAAGCCAGTGTTTGCATAAAAAATGTATATCGTGTCTACGATGCATGTTTTCGAATTTTCCAGTCCAGCATGTTTCGCTGGATATGAATTTTTATTAAACCTGTTGAAATTAATCAAGAACTCTTTCGATTTCACTATGAATGATTCAGAATACTTGAGAATTCAGGGGGCAAAGAAATTACTTTGATAAATATGTTTAATGCACATACTTTGTACTTTGAACTCCATTTAAAACTGTTTACCACATAAAAATGTTTTCAAGAATTAAGAATAGCTTAAATAAAAAGATCAAAACTCTTTCATAGAAACAATCTCATTGGTTGAATTTTTTAAACGTTATCAAGAAACTTATAACGCAATAAATTACGCATTGTCTTTAAAAAAAATTCACTCCTGGTGTAACAGATTTTATTCCTGCTGGACCTTCCTCTAAGTTGTAACAGCTTTGGATTTGAAATCGTCCTATGTAATTTGTGGATGGCCCTATATGTCCATGTTCACATCTGGTTCGAATTCCGTATCAATTGGGACACTTTTCAAATTATATTCGCTATAACCCTCACAATCAGGATTACCTCTTAAATAAATGTGGATTATATCCTAACTCATTTTGGACAAACACAAATAAAGTCGGAATGAAAATAGCAATTGGGATAGGATGTAGATCAAATCGTACAAAGCGCTGATTTGTTTGTAGCTTCAGAAAATGAACTCAAAATTATGTATATATTATATTATTTTCCCCAATACCCGCGCCGGAACTTGCGATTGAGACGTTCGTTCAGAAGAATCTAAGTTGATCTTTACTCGATTGGTGACGTCACAGCGAAGTAATGTGACAGTTAGTCCTCTAGAGAACTAAGTAATGTCATGCGCATCCCCAATCTGCCCTTTCTCCCTGAAACTGCGCATCGGAACTTAGATTTTCCTGAACAATCGTGGTCGCTCGTACTTGCGCGGTGATTGGGGAAAGCACCGTGTGCCACGAGCGGGATACATCGATTATCAACTCGCATGATTTGCCACGCTCGAGTATCAAACTTCATACTCGTTAGTAATCGATGCTGTATCCCGCTTGTTGTACAATTACTAATATTCACCAATAGAATTGAAGATCACGGCCAATGGCAAGATGAAAGATTAACCAATCTTCATCTTTTCTAACTTGAGGAAAAGCTGATTATGCCTAACCATGCCCAACATATTTTCAAGATCTGAAGCCAGTCCTCGTAGGTGAAGTTTAATGTCATCTACATCTCTACATCTACACATTTATGATATCTGCTGAATTGCAACTCGCCACCTGGAGTATAAACGTAAATATTGAATCAAACCCTCCTCTTAAGCTTTACCTAGTTAGATAAGTCACCCTTACTATTCCTAATCGGTTCCCACCTATTGCTGAGGTAAGACTCAAACCATTCGAAAACTGAACTAGATAATTTAAAAGAATTTAATATACGAAGAAAAAGCGTATGGCTCTTAAGCTGCTGTGCTTAGCTCTAAAGCCAGATTACAAAGGGTCCATTAATTCATTCGTATCTAGAGAACCAGTCAGCTGGCGATGAACAATCTGCTCAAGTGGCTTAGACAAAGAGTTAAGAATAGAGATAGGATGGAAGTCATTGTGTGAAGAAGGCTTTAAAATCTTTGGAACAGGGCGGATGACTGCCATTTTTAATTTATCTGGGAAAATCCCACTCTGTAGTGAAAAGTTGTGAATCTGCAACAGAACCGAAAAAATAAAAGGTAGGGCATGTCTGATCATTTTATTAGAAATACCATCTGAGCCGATAGCATTTGAATGGACTTCAGAAATTGTGTCCAATAGGGACACCGGGGAGATGTCTGAGAAGAAGGGTTGGAGCCACTATAGGAGGCTGATTGAGTGGTGAAAACGCCTGCTGGAGATGCGAAGGCATGAAGTCCACATCGATGTCTACACGCTCAGGCGGAATCAGACGCAAATTTCGCAGTTATTGCCAGACGCTATCCCTTTTGTTCCTATTTCTGTTGGCCTTGAATTTATGCTGGTCATGTGAGTCTCCAATTTTTGCTTGCTCTAAGTTATGAAGTTTACGAAAATCTTTTTGAATTAGGAGATTTTTAATTCTGTTAGCTAGCCTACGTTTTGAGTCACGGGCCCTCATAAAATCTCTAATTTCTGCAGTTAGCCATAGTGCAGCTTGTTTGCGTGAGCTTGGGACGAAGAGTGACGCGAATTTGTCAAAGGCCTTCGTTAAGATAGAAACAAGCCCGTTTACCTTAGAGTTGACATCCCCTTGTAGAATCAGATTATCCCATTCGTAGGTATTTAGGTCGTCATGATTTCCTGCACTTTTATATTATTAAGACCATGGATCTGCGTCGCAGTTGGTCTGGTTGGAGTGTTACAGGATAATTTGGATTCAATGTTGATCAGATCATGATTGGAAAGGAATGGAATAGGGAATAGGACACCAATTCCTTGTTATAATTAGCATTGGGAGGTTTGTAAATCACCGCTACTAACAATTGATTTTTTCCGGCTGAGACTGCAAGAAATAGATAATCCGCTATCGGATAATTTGCTTGTGGACTAGAGCCAACCACATAATCTGAGAGACTTGCATGTACGTAAAGACATACCCCACCTCCCCTTCTCGCCTCTCTGTCTTGACAAATTAAAAATAATTTTCGACCGCAACGGCACTACAGGGGGTATCCGGTTTCAAGCAAGTCTCTGAAACTGCAATTATATGTTAATCACAAGAACTGAAAAAAATTTCAACTCATGAAAATATGCCAGGGGAGACTGAGCACCAACAAGGCAAATTTTTAGTTCAGACAATTTTCCTAATCTTGTACAATTTGTAATTATATGTCTTAAGAGTTGACGCATTCCTAGTGCTTTTTTCAATTTGGTCGAATTTTTGTATTGCCCTAAATGTAAAAATTTTCAATTTTGAATTATTTTATTTCTTCTCTAACTCAGTTTGAAAATGCTTCATTTGTATTATTTTTGCAACTGAAAATATCCAAACAGAAATTGCCTTATTTGAATGGCTTCTACTTTGGAATTGTAGAATCTTCAATTTTGAATGTTTCTTTAAAAATTGTCGGCGTCAGATTGTTTCTAATATTTAGATTCTTTTTTCAATACTGCAGATTGGAGAATGTTTAGTTTTGTAATTTTGAATTCGAAAATTTAAATTTCAAATCTTAAATTTGATACTTTTAGTTTTCAAACCTCTAAGCTTTTAATTTGATCCAGAGCTTCTATAATTCGAAAGTGTAAAATTGCAAGTTAAAATCTGTGCATTTTGAAAATTAAAGTCTTGTAATAATATTGAGGAAGTAAAAATTCACTTAAATACCAAAATAAACTCTTGTACAATTTCCATTTGCTCAAATTGTTCAATTTTGAATGCTTTAATTTTGAATGTAACACTGTTTGGAAATATTCAATTTGAATTATTTTTGCGTATAAATACCTGAGAATAAAAATTGTTCAATATTAATAGGTTGAATTTGAAAAGTAAATTTTTTCAAGCTTTAATTGGTCGATTTTGATTTTTCAGTCCCTGAAGTTTGAATTTCCTAACACAGAACGTTTGTAATTACTGGTCTAAAATCAACTTTCTTTTAATATTGATTTTTAAAATTTTGAAAAAATTGCTCTCCAAATTAACATCAAATTATTTGGAAAGGATCGATTTTCAAGCAGAAATTCAACCCGAAGTTATGAATTTTCAAACTAGTTGGCTGGACCTTAAGGTTCAGGGCAAATTCCGCATTGACACGCGTTTACCTGAATCTACGAACTTCTTTTCAAGAACAGTAAAAAATTAAGAATATTTTCATTAATTTTTGTCTGGACTTTCTTCTTTGTATATCATTAGTTTTCATGAAAAAATGAATGTTAAGCCAAATCACCGCCCCTTTTGGCTTTCCATGCCAGGAATATCCTATTTGCATAAATTATAAAATGAGTCTATGTGCACAGAGAAGTCAGGGCCAATTAAAAAGGTCACATTTGTTCACAACAGTGGCAGATTGGATACATTTTCATTCTAAGAATTTGTGAAATCTCCGTTCAAAAAATAAATTCACTGTAATGTCCCGATATCAACAAATTTCCAATCATTTCCTGGTTCAACGGCTACCCTGTTAATAGTTAAAATTAGTTAATCATATTAATACGAAATATGTATCATACAAAATTAAAGTTGGCCTCCTGAAATTTGTTCGTACAAAAAAGAAAGAGTAATTACTTTTTTTACCTGTTTTCTAAAAGAGAGAGACTGAGGCATTGAAGAAAGACTGAAGCCTTAAGATCGATAATATGTTTAATTTATATTGTAAGCAGTCACCTGTAACATGTTGATCCTTCTTCAAATTACAAAGAATATTATAGTGTAACAAAAAAATTAATGATGCAAAATAGATTTTAGATTTAATATTCTAAAATTCTTTAAGATTGGATGACGCTTGCTTAAGGGACTCTCTCACATTTCTACTGTAGTCATATCTTCAATCACGCCACTTTCCATGTTTATTTTCACTCGTTCTTCTATGAAATTTCTTTTTGAATATATTCCACTAAGATATTTATCTTCCCGAATATTGCAAATACCTAACCATTGGATGTTGATGATACAGCTCGTTCTTCGATTGACATGGGCAGATCTTCATATCTTCCTTTTAACTGAATTGTTTCATCGCGAGGAAGAATGTATCCTCGAATTTCGAATTGCTGGTTCTGATTTATTTTGGGAATAAGTCGTACAAATCTAATTTGTTGAATATCAAATCCAAATGTGCGTAAAGAAGAATGATTGACAGGAGGAGACCTTAACCTGCCACGAAGAGTAATCTTGGCAGGAGAAGGAGACCTGACCAGACAACCTGAAAAATGAGCTCTAGCCGGATAGTGAGATCTTTCAGGAAATTGATGCCTATCTGAAGAATAAGTAGATCCGGAACGAAATTTTTGACCGGCTTCGCAACATAAGATCTCGCGTTATCATGAAACGGAATCAACTTTTCGTGTATTTTGTTCCACTCCGGCCATTTTTTTTTAGAGCTCGGTTCAGACGGAGTATCTGCACTGGGCAACGATCCCCGGCGATGGTTTCGGATTGCAGTCGTTAAGGATTATCACAATGGATCCATTTTTCATCACCGTGATGATTCGATGTAAAAAACTCTTTTATTATGTAACCAAACGCCTTTCAATATCACTTTCCTTCAGCTGATATCGCAGTAAAAATTCGAGTTTTTGCACCATTCCCATTTCATGTAAGCGTTTTCCAGTATCCGACATCTTTATGTAGTAGTTCTTTCAGTTCAACGTTTTCAATCGGTTTCACCGTTTTTGAATCGCCGAAACCATTCTTTACACATTGTACTCGATGGAGCATTGTCACCATACACATTTATCAGATAATTGTGCTTTTTTGGAATGAATGTGAACTACTGCTTTTATTTGCTTACACATAACGCTAAAAAATCATGGACCATTGTTTCATCAAACACGGTATTGGCATCTCCAACGACACTTTTTTAAAAAGGGCGGAAACTTATTCTGATACCCAATATCTTTTTCATTGAAAATTTAACTTCTTTTTCCAAAATTGAACTTCTTGGTTGCATTTTTTTTTCTTGAAGAATTTGAAAGAAGAAAGAAAAATAAACTTTTCGTGTAACCCCCAAATGAGAAACAGCAAGGTTTCACCAAACTCCTCCATCACCCAAATCGTTTGATGTAATTTATGGATGACTATAAGACTGTACCATATGTGCGCGTGAATGTATGATGCGAAATCCATCTCAGTAAGGACACTTTTAGAATTTTATTTTCCATAACACACATTCTGGATTTCCCGATATAATTTCAGATTAATTTGGTACTTATTTCGCACAAATTCGCATAAAGTTTAAAAAAAATAAAAATTGGAATAGAACGTAAATAAAATCGCGCAAATACTGATTTTCTTGTAGCTTGAGAAAATTTACTACAAATTATAGATGCATTTTGTTATTATATTCACAAATCGAATTGAAGATAACTGCTTAGGATAAGATGATCAAAGAAACAATCCTCATATTATCTAATCAGACGACGATCTAATCAATGTATCAATGAAGAATTAAATTAAAAACGTAGCTGATGAATATTTTAGTGCTTCATTACATCATATAATACATAGATTCTATAGTCGTTGTCTTATCGATTATCGGCATCAAGTTTGTCTTTCTCGGCTTTTTACTTTTTAATTAGAGTTAGTTTTGAGGAAAACTATATACTTACTAAATTCGTTGAAACTGATATAACAATTTATAGAATCTTTTACGTTTAAGCGAAATCCTGTGTTGGCATGATGAAATATAGTGTCTATTATAACCGCTTATTTCATGCTTTGAAAAACTAATATAAATTTCACAATCACGCTCGATTTTTGAGACACATTTATCAATGTAAATTTATTTTCAGAATTACCATAAAAGGAAACACTGCAATCCTTTCTTCAGGCATTTTTCTTTATTTCGCGTTATTATGTTAAAAACAGGATTTTTGTTTTCTTATCATTTCTGATGCATGAAACAAAATATCCTATAAATGTTCTTTTACATTTTATACGTATCCTTCCCAAAAGCTTTTCCCCATATTTTGCGTCGTTCGGCTCAAAATTGGGATTTTCTATTTTTTCATAGTATTTTCGAGAAATAAAACCAAACTGATGAGCCGTATAAAAAAATGGTTCAAATAATTTTTGTAGGAATATTTGAAAGCTGCAATTCCTTGTTGAAATTTGTTTTCTTATCTGAGGCCGTTTGGCTGAAAATGTGAATTTTTTATTCTTTTCGTAGTATTTTCGAAAAAATAAAACAAAAATGACAAGTCATATAAAAAATTTTTTGAGAGACAAGTTATCTTTGTTTGGCGCAAAAATGGAACATTCGGTTTTTGGATAGCATTGTCGACGGATAAAAAAATAACCGTTGGTCAAAGAATTCTGCTTAACGAACTTGTTCTTTCTTTTGAAACCTAAGAAAAGTTTGGCAAAGCTCGATTGGATTCGTTCACTTTTTTGAAGAGTTATCGTGTCTGCGGACGGATGGACAGACAGACGCCATCGCCAAAACTTGATTTTCGACTTCAGGGTATCTCAAAACGTAGAGATCCTTCAAGAAACTGTGTTGTCGAAATTTGGAAAAATTTAATACTTCCTCAATCCTAAATGATTTCAAAGTAATAAAACTAAAATATCAACTCTTGTCAAGAATTGGACGAGGGTAAAATTATAGATTTTCCAAAAAGATACAAATTTCCTCTAACTTTTTCACGTATATGTCGTCCACTAGCGTAAAAATGGAATATTCTCTGATTGCATTTTTGGAGGATAAAACCATAACCGCTTTTCAATAGATAGGCGTGATAAAAACTGTTCTGGCTTTAGCATGATGCAAGACGCCTAAGAAATTTTTCTGTAATAATCATTTATCTTCTAAAATATTTTCGTAAGAAAAAGAATCTTTTTATCTGTTTCTAAAAAACAGACTGGAGCATTGACAACACATTGAAGTCTTAGGAACAATAGTACGTTAACCTTTTATTAGAATCACCAGTTGAATGTCATATTTCGAAAATATTCCGGATCTTGAACAATATTATATCTTCGTTTTACATTTTTCTTGTACTTAAATTAATCGTTTGGAATGTCTTTTACATTTACTATTCTAAAATTCTTAAATAGTGAATCACGGCTACCTAAGGGAGTCTCCTTGATTTCTTCTTTGGTCATATCATGAATCACGCCGCTGTCCATGTTGATTTTCACTCGTTTTCTCATGGCTTGTCTTGTTGTATATATTCCACGAAGTGAATTATCACTCTCGTATATTGCAAAGACGTCTCCATTGGGCGTTGATAACACAGCTTGTACTTCGGTTGGCAATGGCTTAGGGACTTGATTTTTTTCGTTCAAAAAAATTGGTTTATCGCGAGGAAAAGTGTATTTCCGAATTTCAAATTGCCGGTTCGGATTCGTGTTTGAAATAACTCGAATAAATCTTAGTTGTTCTAATTCAAATCCAGCTCTGTATAAAAAAGAGCGAAAGGCAGGAGGAGACCTAGACCTGACACGAAGAAAAGGCTCAGCTGGAGGAGAAGACCTTACCGGATAATCAGGTCTGGTAGGAGAATGCGAAGCTGCAGAATCAGTAGAACCAGGAATAGGCTCGCCATTAGGTAAGCAATCGAACTGTAAACTTGAATCTGCAACAAGTAATAAAGGATAAAATCATTTTATTCAATGTAGAACTCTTTCGATTTCACTATAAATGCTTTAACATTCTTTAGAATTCATGCGAAACAGAAATTACGTTGTTATAATCAAATATGCAGGGAGATAAGATGAAAATCAGGCATATTTTTCTGGAAAGCAATACTCAATCTTGAATTTTTCTTGCAATAGACAGTCGTATGTTAATATATCACGAACCCCTTTAAATTATCAAGAAACTCATAATGCAATAAATGACGCATTGTCTTCTAGACAAAATTCAGTTTTGTCGTAACAGATCGAATTTGCGCTAAACTTTCCTCTAAGTTGTAATATCTTGGGATTTTTTTATTTTCTTTACAAAAATTTTTCTTATGTTTGATTTTCCAGCCCTCCCCCCCCCCTCGTTAGAAACAGTAAGATTTTACTAAGCCCCTCTGACCCTCAAATCGTTTTATGTAATTTGTGGATGGCCCCATATATACACGCTCACAGCTGGTACAAATTCCGTACATTAAATCGTACATAACACTGATTTTGTTTTAGCTTAAAAAAATTAACTTGAGATTATGTATGAATTGTATTATTATATTCACCGATAGAATTAAGGATGACAGCCAATGATAATATGGACGTATAACCAATTCTCATCTTTTCTAATTTAAGGAAAATCTGCTAACTGTATTACTGGAGAACTGGATTGACAATGTAACTAATTAAAATTCCAGTGCTTCATCAGATTGCGTAATACATATATCCTGTAGTCTTTGTGTTACATGTTATGGGCGTAAAGTTTATCTTTCTTAAGTATTTACATTTCTTCAGAGACAGTTTCGCGAAATAAAATGTAATTACTTACTCGAATTCGTCAAAACTGTTATCACGATTTATTAAATCTTTTCCTTTTTAGTAAAACCGTATATTTAAGGCTTTGGAAGACTGATCTAAATTCTATAAAATATGTTTAAGGAACGGGCAAGTAGCAATCAGCATTAATTTCGTTTAACTACCGTCAAAGGGGGTAACTTTAGACATGTGAGGTAAATTCGTACATTGCTAACCTGATACTTCAAATTCAACTGATTCAAGATTCTCTGAACTGTTTTGAGTTATTTCTCCTATCAATGCAGGGAATTTATGCGTGTCCGAATTTACCCCACATGTCCGAAATTACTTACTTTTTAAATTTATAACTCTTCTAAATCAGAAGTTAAATTATTTTAATTGTATATAAAGTAGTTTCAAACTTTTTCTTACCCATTGACAATTTTTTGAATGCTACACTTAAAATTCTAACCTTCAAAGTTTCAATTTAGCACTCTGAAATTTTATCAATTCAAAGCTTTCCATTTTAAAGAATTGAGCTTTAAATTGTTTAGTTTTGAATATCTGAATTATAATTGCTCATTTTAAATGATCAGAATAGGATATAAAATTGAATAGAAGTGTTCAATTATGAATCTGTTTATCTGAAATTTTTTGAAAAGTAAAAATGATTTAGGTTTTAGTTAGACGTTGACATTTGTTTTAACTATTATGGCTTATGAATACAGTATTTAAATTAATAAATTAGAGCCTTGAAAATTTTGATTTTCAAATTCAAACCTTCAAACCTAAACAATTTCTAATTGTAAGTATTCAAAAAAGCCTTAAAAATGTTCAAAGTTGTAGAATTTTAGTTAAAAACTGCACACTAACGACTGTTTAGTTTTGAAGGGATGAATGAAAAAATTTAAATTTGAAAGTCCTCCATTTGATTATTGTAATTTCTACGATTCCGAACATTTCAACTAATTCGGAACACTTATAGTTCAAACATGTAATTTTATAAGTTCAAGCTGTGCAATTCACAAATTAAAGGTTTTAATGATGGAGCGATTGTAAATTCACTCAAATATCGCAAAAGACTAAGCTAAAAATTTCTTTCTAGCCATATAGGAAAGTCATTAAAAGCCAAATTACTCTGGGTTACAAAAAAAAAAGGTGAGGACTATTTGACAAGACCACTTCATCCTTATGTATTTTGACGCGCTGAATACGAATCCGAGGTCTATTTACCTCCATCACGTCAGGTTCAAGGTCATTTC
>JAABKJ010004933.1:0-15231 GCA_011634705.1 Andricus grossulariae
GCGTAGGGATCTAAATTGTCAATTGCACTTAGTTTATTACAATAACGGACCTTCACTTCACCAGATAAACTCAAAAACTATTCACTAGACATTTTTAGTTTGCCGATAAACACAATTCTTTAACTAAGATCATACACGCGACGCAATGAATACAATGCAATGTTTTCCCTGAAGTATTCGGCCATTTTGAAATTGTAAGGCTTGATGAAAATACTCTATGGCCTTCTGCACTACTGCGCCTGCGATGCATAAGGCGTGTCATTAGTTGCCCTTCGCGCACCTATTTGAAATGTTCAAAAATACCATTTTTGTATTTATTATTATTAATTGAAAATAATTATATTTAAACATGTTCAAGTGATACGAGGATCGTTTTTAATATACTCGAAACATTAGGTTAATAAAAAAAATCATTATTCAGTAAATAAAAAATATCATGTTATTTAATGTAATCTTTTTTTATTTTGTTAATTATTATTACTAATTTTTTCATTTAAAAATTTGTATACCAATTAAGATAGATATGCAAGTGTTATTACAGATACATTTCGAAATATATAACATTTCTTTATCGAGAAATTGTAAGTCAAATTTTCTAAAAGTTAAATATTAAATAGAAATTCAGTCGAATTGATTTTGAAACATTCAAGAAAGTATATTAACCCAATGGGCACAAACTTAAAATAACATCATTAGAACGGCTCAAAAACGTCCTGAGTCAATCCAAATAACGTACATTTAAAAAATTAATTCATAAATTTAATTTTCTTTAAACTTCGAACATTTGTTTATTTTTCGCATCTTGAAAAGAAACTGAAAACCAGTTTGTTGAATCTGAGTTGCTAATTAATATTTAAGTTTTATAACATTTGATTTACAATTTCTCGATAAATAAATGTTGAATATTTCAAAATGTACCTGTAATAAAATCAGTAATGATAATTTTTATATAATTAGTTAAAATGTGATGTAAGCAAATGAAAGTACTTTTTTATTAAAATGTAATCATTATTCAGCACAATTATTTTAATTTTAGAAACTAGGGCATTCTCTGGAAAATCTCTGTGGGCCATAACATGTTTTCCATGAGCAGGGTGGCCAGGTCAGTGATTTCGAAAAAAATCATGCAAAAATCAGGGAATTTCTATAAGAGGCACTTCAAGTTTTAAATAGAAAATAGAAGTACTTCATTTTGAGTTTCTAGAATTTTAGTTGCCCTAAATTTAAAATTGTGTAAAATGCACGAAGAAAGAGATTATGCGAAAAAATATTTTATTATACTTCAAAAATGGCAAGATTATTAATGGTATTATTTAAAAAATAAACGATTATTACTAATAAAAAATATAAAACACCAAAATTATTTAATTAAATAATCACATCTCCTACAGCTATCCACTCTCTTAATATGAATCAGTGAAAAATTCACTGATCGAAATAGTAGTTAGACATTTCACTGATTAATTAGTGATTCCGGACTTATTCACTAATGAATTCAGTAACACTAGAAAAAATCATGTCAGACATAACCTCTAAATTTTAAAGTAAAGAGTTATTGATATTCTTTTATAAAAGTAGCAAAAATAATTTCTTAATATATTTTTTTTTATTTTTTCGATCTGTAAGTATGATGAATTAACCGCGTGAAAAATATACTCTAACTCATATAAAAATTACTTACTTTACGGTTGTGTACATGACCGTCTAACCTTGAATGTAGAGTAATATTTAAGGTTATTTGTCATTTAGAAGCATCGGAACTTTTCATCTTTTTTAATATTTGATCATATTTATGGGTTTTAAGTTTTTACTATGATTATCTGATTGAATTTACGAAAATCTTATTTTATTATGACTGCTAAATTGACATGCTGCAGGGCTGCCAACTCTCAAAAGTGTTCATTTCACTGAATGAATAAGTAACTTCTAATTATTTAAAAGAAAAATGATTATTGTTATCTCTTCATGAAAAATTTCAGAACACAAAAGTATTTATTCAAAAAGTTTGATTTTTTACTGACATTTTTGTTCTTATCGCTCCCTGAATATTTTAAATATATGATAACATCACGATAAATAATAACTTTTTTCTTGGGAAAAAGATTCTATACAACTTGAGCTTACATATTTTTTGAAAATAAATTCTTCAATGGTGGAAATACTTGAAAAAGCCATGTTTCCACAAAAAATGTTTCGTAATCAACAATGTTTCTGATTAAAGTTTAAAAATAGTTTCTTAATAGCTTCTTTCAGAGCAAAAAATGAAGTAAACGTAAAGTAAATATCGCAGCAAAGTACTATGGGTGTATTTATTTGCTCATTTCAAAAGTGATGCCTGGCTTTTTCGTATTGGCTGTTGTTTCATAAATAAGGCATATCTTGAATCAGTATGTAGTGTGTCTTCTCCACGTCTTCACCAGGAAAGTTTTATAAAAACACATATTTTTTACATCAAATATTGTGAATATATATTTCGAAACGTGAGATTTATTTTTCTAATGGATTTTTTCCGATTACACAGGCTTCAAATAATAGTAAGTATAAAAAAATATATTATGTAAGTCCAAAAATGAGAGAAAATAGTTTTTTTTTTCACTTTCTTTTGGCATACCCAGTCATAAAATTATTAAGAAATTTTTACATGTTACAATTTATATCGTTTTTTAAATTATTTAACTATCATATTCCGTGTCCGAAGATTTCATTTGAATAACATTTAGTAGGTTTTCTGATGATAAATTGTAAAAAAGTTTGCGAATTTTGCGAAAGATGGCAATCCAACGTTAAAGTTCAGTTATTACTTAATAAGCTAGAGTATTAGTGCTATTTTGTAGACTGGGGTAATTATTTAATTTCTGATATCAAATTTTACCAATTATTGGTCCAATAATTTTTGGAAAAACGAGAAAAAATCTACCTCGACCCGGATTTGAACCGGGAACGCCATTATTCACGAGTAGAGCGTAAACCAAATACGACATCGAGACCACAGTAAACCGTTTCTTGTTTCTCCTGTTTCTGTTAAAAAGTATTGGACCAGTAATCCCCAAATTTTAACATCAGAAATTATTTTTTCAATAAGTTTGAAAATCGCTTTCAGATTTCAGACTCCACACTCTTTCCCCTTTCCCCATCTCTTTCAATTTGAAAAAAATTTTTTTTTCATGTTTTCGAGAAACATAACCTTTTCCTCGTTTTTTGCTTAAACGCGAACTGTAGCAATAAGAAAATCCAACGATTTTTGGTTGAAAAGTCCTTTTTTATAAAATTCACGTTCTTTGTAAAAAATCATCTTTTAGGTTGAATTTTGAACTCTTTTGTTTAAAATTCCTCTTTTTGGTTTAAAATTTAACTATTTTGTTGAAAATTCTTTTTTTTCTTGAGAATTAATTTTTTAACTAAAAATGTAACTATTCCATTTTTGGTTGGAAATTGATACCTTTTATTTGAAAATGCAACTATTTGGTTGAAAATTTAACAATTACATTTTCAGAAAATTAATCTTCTTGGTCAAAGAATCATCTTTTGGGTTGAATCTGAACTCTTTGGTTGAAAATTCATCTCTTTAATTAAAATTGTTGTCATTTTGTTAAAATTTAATTTTTTCGATTGAAATTTAATTTTTTTAACTAGAAATGTAAATATTACATTTTTTGTTACAAATTGATACTCCTAATTCAAATTTGATATATTTTATTTGAAAATTCGTCCTTTTCCAGAAAATCAATCTTCTTGGCTTGAAATTAATTCTTTTTGGTTAAAAATTAATATTTTTGTCGGAAAATTTAACTTTTTTATCTGAAAATTTTCCTATTTGGTAAAAAATTTATGTATCAGGTTGAAAATTCGTCTTTTTGGTTAGAAAATAATTCTTTTTTGGTTTTAAAGTAATCTGTGTTGCTCGAGTATTCGACTATATTTTTGAAAATTTATCTTCTTTTGTTGAATTCAACTATGGTTTTTTTATTAAAATTTTTTGTTGTTAAAATATCAGCCGTTACATATTTCGTTAAGAATTCATCTTTTCAGCTTGTTGAAAATTCATCACTTTAGTCGAAAATTTTTATTTTTGGGTCGACAATTCTACTGCTTTGTAAAAAGTTTCTTCTTATCGGATTGAAAATTAAACTATTGGTTAGAAAATTAAAATATTTGGTTGAAAATTAACTCTTTTATTGAAAATTTATATTTTTGGTTGCAAATTCAACTTTGTTCTGGAAAATTCATGTATTTTATTGAAAATTCGATCCTTTTAATCAGAAAATTAATCTTTATTGATTGTAAATTAAATTGTTTTGGTAGATGATTCCACTATTAGATATTTTGTTGAGAATTAATCTTTTTTACTTGAAAAATCAACTACTTAGTTAAAAGTTAAACTAGTTTAAAAAAAATCTTTTTTCTTTTTTAAAATTCAACTGTTTTATAGAACATTCGTCTTTTTGACTTGAAAATTGAAAAATTTGGTAGAAAATTAAACTATTTCGTTGAAAATTAACTTTTTTCATTGAAAAACTATATTTTCTGGTTAAAAATTCAACTCTTATGCAAATAATTCTTCTTTTTTTGGCTTCAAAACTCAACAATTTCGTGTAAAATTGAACTATTTAGTTAAAAATTAACTCTTTTGTTAAAAATGCACGCTTTTTGTTGAAAATTCAACTCTTTGTTAAAAAATTAAACCATTTTTATGAATATATATCTATTTGGTAAGAAATTAACTTTTATGTTAAAAAAAATCATATTTCCGGGTTGAAAATTCAACTGTTTTGTAGATAACTTTTTTTTTTGCTTCTAAATCTAAAAATGTTGTTAAACATTGATATATTTGGTTGAGAATTCATCTTTTTTTTTAGAAAATCAATTTTCTTGGCGAAAAGTTGATCCGTTGGGTGGAAAACTGATATATGTGATCAAAACTTGATCTTTTTTGGCTAAAAATTCAACTAATTGTTTGAAAATTGAACTGCTTTGTTAAAAATTCATTTTTTAAAGATTCAACTCTACGATTAAAAATTTAATTTTTTGGTGAAAATACGTTTTTTTTTTGTTTTGGGTGTAAATTCATTTTTTTTTCTTGTTGAAAATTTAACAATTTCATTTTTGCTTGAAAATTTATCCTTCAGAAGTTGAAAATTGAACTATTTGGTAGACAATTTATAAATTGTGTTGAAGATTCGTCTTTTTGGTTAGAAAATTAATCTTGTTTAATGAATAATCATGTTTTTGGCAGTGGATTTAACTATGTTGTTATCAATTTTATTTTATTTTTATTTTGTGTTTTTGGTTGAATTCAACTTTTCGGAAATTCTTTTCTTTTTGTGGAAAGTTAATTTTTGTCACTGAAATTTTGAACATTACTTTTTTGGTTCAAACAATATGTTTTTTATATGAAAATTCAACTTTTTGTTAGAAAATTTATCTTTTATGGTAGAAAAGTAATCTTAATTTTGTCTTTTTTGCTTAAAAGTGAAAATATTTGATTATTAATGCAACTGTTTGGTTAAAAATTAGTATTCTTATTATTATTATTTTTTTTAATTCCTCTTTATGGGTTGAAAATTTACCTCTTTTGGTGAAGGAAATCATTTTTCGTTGAGAATTCAACTGTTTTTTTTTTCTTTTTGGAAAATAGTGAGGTTTAATAAAAGAACGCGTTTGTTAACCATGTTCTAGTTTATTGAAACAAGAAGAAGATAATATTGTGATACTCGTAAGTAGACTATGTCACCTCCACCCACATAACGAATAATTTACAAGTTCTTGCTTCAAAATGGAAAACCTAGAATTATTTACACACTTTATCTATTTTACCATACTTCATTCACATTAAGAATCATCCCATGGTACCACGACGAAATTTGATAAAACACTCTTCTTCTATTTAGGTTTTTTTACATTCTCATCCTCAATGAGAAGACATTAGTTTTATGACTTTTATGTAAAATTTGACTTGGTCGGTTCTCATAAAAGCTCCACGTTTTGTGACCCCCTGAGCCAAAAAGAACGATTTTTACGAAGGTGTCTGTATGTATGTCTGTATCTATGTCTGTATGTATGCCCATATGTGTGTCTGCCTGTATGTATCTGTATCTGTATTCCTGTATGTATGTCTGCATTTATGTCTGCGGGTGAATATGTCTGTATGTATGTATGTATGTCTGTCTGTATTTATATATATCTGCCTGTATACCTGTCTGTATGCATGTATGTCTGTCAATATGTATGTATGTGTGTCTGCCTGTGTGTATCTCTACCTGTATGTCTGTCTGTCTGCATATCTGTCTGTGGGTATGTCTTATATATGTATGTATGTCTGAATGTATGTATGTCTATATGTCTGTATGTATGTATCTCTATCTGTCTGTCTGTCTGTATTTGTGTATGTCTGCATGTATGTATGTATGTATGTCTGTATACTTCAGGCACGATAACTTTAAAAAGACTGATCAGATTAGATTGACATTGGCCCACGTTTTTAAGGCATAAAAATCTAAAATGAGTTCGTCAGCCAGTTTATGTGTATGAAAATTCAAAAAGTTAGACCATTTTGAAAGTTTTTGAGAACATTTTTTAAAAAGATTCCAACATTCTGTGTACGACTATTCGTAGTACTCGGAATGTTGAACAATTTATCCTCATGACTTTTTTCGACTAAAGGAAAATTATTAGAGTTTATAGCATTTGAAAAATTAAAAAAAAAAACAGTCGAAAATGAAAATTTTGAGCCAAACAACGCACGTTATGTAAAAAAGTCCAGTAACGAAATACTTTGCTTGTTAAAAGCTATACAAGATTACCATAACAACTTTTTGAATTTTCTTGAAAAATTGAAAATTCAAATTTTGATCTCACAAAAAATAATGAAGAAACAAAAATTCAATTTTGTGGTCAAACTATGCAAGATAAAAAAAAGATGAGGACACAAAAATTATGCACCCGAAAAATATCTACAAATTGCTTTCAATAACTTTTTGATAGAACGCGTAGTTTTTGTTCTATTTGTAGAGAACAACATTAAAAATGAAAAAATTAATTTTTAGACAAACGACACAAGCTACGAAAAAAAAAGTTGTTTACCCAAAATGGAACTAAAAATTTGCTTTCATTCATTTTTCGATAGGATGCGTAGTTTTTGTTTTAATCGTGAAAAATGACATTACAAATAATTGAAATAAACAAATTTAATTTTTTGATATAAGACACAGTGTACAATAAAGTATTTAATAACAAAATTGTTTTTAAATTAGATCTTGAAATTTGCTCTTAACCTTTTCTTCTCACGAGACATGTGATGAGAATATGTTCGTCAAAGCCAAAGCAGCTTTAACCAAAGAGAATTCACAATCACTAAATTTCAGTTGTCGATGGTTTGACTTTTAATTTTAAAAGTCCTATGCATGAATGTGAGGAATATCAATAAAGGAGCGCGAAGCGCGAGATAAGGATAAATTTCTAACCAAAAACAGAATAGTGCAGTTGTCAGAAAAAATTAATTTATAACAAAAAAACGAATTTTCAACAAAAAAAGACCATTTTAAACCAATAAGTCGAATCTCAAGGAAATATCAATTTTGAACACACCAGTTAATCTTCCAACCAAGTAGTTGAACTTTCTAATAAAAAAGATGAATTTTTAAACAAATATTGAAATTTTCTACCTAAAAGATGAATTTTTTAGCAAAAAGATTAATTTTCTACCAAAAAACATGAATTTTCAATAAAATTGTTGAATTTCAAAGCCTAAAATCTACGAAACGGTTAAATTTTCAACGCGAACATATGACTTTTTAACAAAAAACTTAATTTTTTCCAAAAAGTTACATTTTCTACCAAATTGTTGAATCGTAAACCAAATCAGATTAATGTAGAACCAAACAGTTGTATTTTTAATTAAAAAGGATGCATTTTCAACCACGAAGATTAATTATCGGCCAGAAAATACTAATTTTTATTAAAATACATGAATTTTCAACTAGAAAATATCAATTTTCAACAATAAATATCAATTTTTGACAAAAAATGGAAAATTTACATTGTTAGTTAAAAAAATTAATTCCTCACAACAACAAAAAACGAATTTCCAACAAAATGGTTAATTTCATTTGAATAATTTAAATTTAATTTCAACTAAAATTAATTCTTAACCAAAAAAAATACGAATTTTCGGCAAAATAGTTCAACTTTCGACCAAGTAATTTTCAATTAAAAAAGATAAACTTTTAACCAAATTGTTCAATTTTTGATCGAAAAAGCGAATTTTGAACAAAATGCGTGAATTCTCAACTAGAAAAGATCAATTATCAATGAAAAATATCAACATTCAACCAAAAATGTAAAAGTTACATTGTTAGTAAAAAAACAATGATTCTCAACGAAAAAAAGCGAATTTTCAACAAAATAGTTATACTTTCAACAAAAGAGAAGATTTCTACTAAACAGTTGAATTTTCATAAAAATAGTACAATTTTCGTTAAAAAAAAGTTGAGTTTAAAAGTTGATTTCTTAACCCGGTGGATTAATTTTCTAAAAATAAAATAGTTAAATTTTTAACCAAGGAGGTGAATCCTAATATAATACGAATTTTTAACAAATTAGTTGAACTTTCAAACAAGTAGTAAAATTTTCAACTAGAAAGATGAATTATTAAACAAAAAATTTAATTTCCATCGAAAAATATTAATTTTCGAGAAGAAGATTAATGGTCTACCACCAAACACGAATTTTCAATAAAGTACATTAATTTTTAACAAAATTGTTAAATTTTAAAGCCAGAAGTTCGAATTATCTACAAAACAGCTGACATTTTAATCGTAAAATATAATTTAAAAAAAAAATTTTCCCAAAAAGTTAAACTTTCATAAAAATAGTTTAGTTTTAAACAAAAAAGTTAATTATCAAAAGAATAGTTCAATTTTCTATCAAATTGTTGAATCCTCAACCAAACGAGATTAATTTAGACCCAAGCAGTTGCATTTTTAATCAAAAAAGGATGTATTTTCAACCAAGGGGAATTATTTTCGACCAAAAAATATGAATATTTAAGAAAATATGTGAATTTTCAACTAGAAGAGATCAGTTTTTAATGAAAAATATCAACTTTCAACTGAAAAAAAGAAAAGTTACATTTTTAGTTAAAAACGTTAATTCTCAACCAGAAAAAAAATAACGAATTTTCAACAAAATAGTTGCATTCTTAAAAAAAGAGATGAATTTTCAATTAAAATAATGAATCTTAAAAAAATGAATTTCCAACAAAATAGTTCAACCTGAAAAATTAAATTAAATTTTCAACCAAGGAGGACCCTTTTTAAAAATATGATTTCTTAAGAAACTAGTTCAACTTTCAACCAAGAAGTTGAATTTTCAACTAAAAAAGATGACTTTTTAAACAAATAGTTCAAATTTTAACCAAGAACATGAATTTATCAGCGAATTATCACACACGAATTATCAACAAATACATCAGCTTTCAACAAAATTGTTGAATTTTAAAGAAAAAAAACGAATTATCTACAAAACGGTTGAATTTTTTACCCAGAAATATGATATAAAAAAAAAGTTAAATTTTCACAAAAACAGTTTGATTTTTGACCAAATAGTTAAATTTAAACCAAAAATATGAATTTTCAACAAAAAAGTTCATTTTCAACCTAACAGTTTAATTTTCTAAAAAATTGTTAAATCCCCAAGCAAACCAAATTAAGTAAGGCCCAAACACGAATTCCCAACAAAATATATCAATTTTCAACAAAATTGTTGAATTTTGAAGCCGAAAAAATTAATTTTCTGCATAAAAGTTGAATTTTTATAAAAATAATTTAATTTTTAACGAAAACGAAAATTCAACAATTTGGTATAAAAAAAATGAACTATTTGATACAAAATTCAACTGGTTTCCTCAATTCAAAATAGATCTATTCCATTTTTCGTTCAACCTTCTCTGTCTTTTCTAGTTTAAAAATTCAACTATTTGGTTGAAAATTTATCTTTTTTAGTTGGAAATTCATCTTTTTTGGTTAAAAATGTATATATTACGTTCAGAATTTGTCTTCAAAAATTCATTACTAAATAAAGTTTTGAACATTGAGCTTTAAACATTTTTGAAACAATAAATAATAATTTATGAATTGAAAACGTTCTACTTCAAACTACTTTACAATAGGTAAAGTTTTATGAAAGAAGGACAATATTTTGAATGAAATGAAAGAAAATTGAAATTACAATTGGATAATTAAACAATTAAAATGTTTAAAATTGAAAAATGTTTAAGCAGAAGCTCTCCAAATGAAAAAATTTCAAGCGAAAAGTTTGAAAATTGGGCAGTTTTATTCGAAAGGAGTTGAAATTGTACAATTTCTAATTCAAAGCGTTCGAAATCAACAATTTTGTTTTAAATTAAAAAATCTTTAAAGGAGTAAAGTTGGCTATTGTTGGGGTAAAGTCGGCTATGGTTGGGGTAAAGTCGGCTAGAGTACTGAATAAGGTCATTTAGAGTACGGGGTAAAGTCGGTTAGGGCACGGGGTAAAGTCGGCTAGGGTACGGAGTAAAGTCGGTTAGGGTACGGGGTAATGCCGATTAGGGCACGGGGTCAAGTCAGCTAGGGTATGGGTTAAAGTCGATTAGGTTACGGGGTAAAGTCATCCAAAGTACGGGGTAAAGTCGGCTAGGGTAAGGTGTTATTCAGGCTAGGGTCCTGAATAGAATCGGTTAGGGTTACAGGGTAAAGTCGGTTGGGTTACATGGTAAAGTCTGTGAGGATACAGGGTAAAGTTGGATAGGGTACGGGGTGAAGTCGGATAGAGTACGTGATAAAGTCGGTCAGGGTACAACTTAAAGTCGGTCAAATTACGGGGTAAAGTAAGTTAAGGAACAATGTCAGATTATGTAAAGCACAAGGTAAAGCCGGCTAAGGTACGGAGTAAAGTTATATAAAGTACGGAGTAAAGTCGGTTAGGGTACTAAATAAGGTTAGCTAGGGTACGGGGTAAAATCATCTACAGTACAGGGTAAAGTCGGCTGGGGTACTGAATAACGTCGGTTAGGGTGCGGCGTAAAGTCGGCTAGGGTACGGGGTGAAGTCGACTAGGGCGCGTGATAAAGTCGGTGAGGGTACGTGAAAAAGTCGGTTAGGGTACGGGTTGAAGTCGGTTAGGTTACGAGGTAAAGTCGCTTAGGGTACGGGGTTAGGCAATCTAAAGTACGGGGTAAAGTCGGCTAGCGAACCTAATAAAGTCAGTTAGGGTACGGAGTGAAGTCGGCTAGAGTACGGGGTAGTGTACGCGATAAAGTCGTTTAGGGTACGGGGTTAGGTAATCTAATGTACGGGGTAAAGTCGGCTAGCGTACTAAATAAGTTCGTTAAGGATACGAAGTAAAGTCAACTTGGGAAAGAGGTAAATTCGGTTAGAGTACGGTTTCAGGTTATATAAAGCACGGGAGGGAGTCGGCTAAGGAACGGGGTAAATTTATCTAAAGTATAGGTGAAGTCGGCTCGGGTACTAAATAAAGTCGGCTAGGGTACGGAGTAAAGTCGGTTAGTGTACGGCGTAATATTGAGAAGTGCACGGGGTCAAGTCGGCGAGGGTATGGAGTACAGCAGGCTAGGGTATGGGTTGAAGTTGGCTAGGGTACTGATAAAGTCGGTTAGGGTACGGGTTAAAGTCGAGTAGGTTAGGGGGTAAAGTCATCCAAAGTACAGGGTAAAGTCGGTTAGGGTACGGGTTAAAGTCGATTAGGTTACAGGGTGAAGTCATCCAGAGTAGGGGGTGACGTAGACTAGGGTACTAAATAAGGTCGTTAAGGGAACGGAGTAAAGTCGGTTTGGGAAAGATATAAAGTCGGTTAGGGTATGGTTTCGGGTTATGTAAAGCACGGGGTAAATTCAACTGAGGTACGGGGTAAGGTTATATAAAGTACGGGATAAAGTCAGCTAGGGCACTAAATAATGTCGATCAGATTTACGGAGTAAAGTCGGTTAAGGTACGGTATCAGGTTATGTAAAGCAGGCCTGCCCAAACTGGGGAAATCGACTCATTTGCCACATGTTCGAGTTCCACCACCACTTCCCTCTTCTCGGGTCTACAGGCTTGGGGGTGATCGCTCTCGTGAAGTTGAATGAGTAGAGGTCGGTTCAGGTACGAGGTAAAGTCATCTGAATTACGGAGTAAAGTCGGCTATGGTACTAAAGAAGGTCATTAAGGGTGCGGAGTAAAGTCGGTTAGGGTACGGTGTCAGGTAATGCAAAGCACAAGGTAAACGCGGCTAGGGTGTGGGGTGAAGTTATATAAAGTACGGGGTAAAGTTATATAAATTATGAGGTAAAGTCGGTTAGGGTACTGAATAAGGTCGGTTAGGGTACGGAGTAAAGTCGGTCAGGGTACGGTGTCAGGATATGTAAAGCACAAGGTAAAGCCGGCTAGGGTGCAAGGTAAAGTTATATAAAGTACGGGGTAAAGTCGGTTAGGGTACTGAATAAGGTCGTCTAGGGTACGTGATGAAGTCGGTCAGGGTACAATTTAAAGTCGGTTAAATTACGGGGTAAAGTCAGTTCAGGCACGAGGTAAAGTCATCTAAAGTACGGAGTAAAGTCGGCTAGGGTACTATACAAGGTCGTTAAGGGGACAGGGTAAAGTCGGTTAGGGAATGGTATCAGGTTATGCAAAGCACAAGGTAAAGCCGGCTAGTGTACGGGGTGAAGTTATATAAAGTAGGGGGTCAAGTCGGTTAGGGTACTAAACAACGTTGGCTAGGGTACAGGGTAAAGTCAACTATGGTACTAAATAAGGTCATTAAGGGTACAGACTAAAGTCGGTTAGGGTGCGGTGTCATGTTATGTAAAGCACGCGGTAAAGTCGGTTAGAATACTGAATAAAGTCGGGCAGGGTACGGGGTAATGTCGATTAGGGCACGGGGTCAAGTCGGCTAGGGTACGGAGTGAAGTTATTTAAAGGACGGGGTAAAGTCGGCTAGGGTACTGAATAAGGTCAGTTAGGTTACAGAGTGAAGTCGCTCAGGTACGGGGTCTATTCGGCTAGGGACTTTCTCTACTTCCCCTCTCCTCACTTCCTCACCTGGGAAAAAAGTACGACGGGGCAATGATACCCTAAAAAATATTAAATCTTGTGTTAGAAGTGGAAGAAAAGTCACGAAAATTTTATGAATTCCTGAAATTGAGTTTTTTTTTTGTTATTACAGGACCTGATCAAGATAACCAGGGCTTCAAAGAATTGATTAAATAAGCATCTGATTGAAAATTCAAATTAACTATATTTGAAGAATTATTTATCGATTTTCTTCATTACTACTTTAACATGGAGGGCAAATTAGACATCGTCTCTCTTCGAAAGCAATTATTAGATGATTACTTGAATTCATTAAACCAGAGAGAATCGAAAATAACAGTCAAGAAATGCAAGAAAATTGCTAAATTCATTTTGAATCAGGAGACTGACTTCAACTTGCCAGAAACAAAATATTCTCTCCTACTCCACTTTGTACTGCAAAACGGGGACAAAAACACATTTAAGTTAGTTTTAAAAAAAGGCAAAAACTTTGACATTAATGCCCAGGATCTCAAGAAAAGAACAATACTTTATTATGCTTTATATAAAAATGAGGCGGAAAATAAAGAAGCTTTTTTAAAACACCTATTTGATTATGGTGCTCTCATTGACGTAGGAGAGGGTCAGGAAGAATTGCAAAACATGGTGACTAAATACGCCTTAAAAGAAATGTTGCTTGTAAAAAAAAATGCAGTTTCACTTGATTTGCTGATCCGTCGTGGTTTTGATATTAATTCAAGAGGTGATATTGATAACAGACCATTTTTGAAGCTTCTTGAAGAAAGTAAACGTGTCGATAATAAAGCTTTGAACACCTATCAGCCAAATTATCATCCTTATGGCGATTCTGAAAATAATACCGATTTGGATTTTCACCAAAGAGCCACTTCAGTGAAGATGATAGAACTTCTGGTCCATAATTTTCAAGATATGAATGCTACTAATAGCGAAGGAGGCACAGGTAAAAAGTTTGAAAATTACCTACACTGAAGTACGGAAAAAACCCGAAGATATATTTTTTCGTAAGATGGGATTGACTTGATACTTGGCCTAGGGGTTCCTTTTAAACCCTAATTAAAAACACTAAAATGATTTTTGTCGCAGATCAATACAAATTAAGTTATGATTAATTTTGACTTTTTTTTTTTAATTAATTTTCTTCAAAATCTCGACAAATATTGATTTCGAAAAAAATTTGTTGACGAAATTTGTATATCTCGTCGAAGCACATATTTTTTATATTCATACTTTCTTTCTAAAATTAGTATTCATCGAGAAAAATTACAATCATGAATTTTCAGTTTTTTTGCCGTTGGAAAATGGGTTCGGCGTGAGTAAGTGTGGCTCACATCCACTCACGCAGATCCCTTTTTCCAACGGTAAAAAATCAGAAAATGCATTTTTCTCGAAAAATATTAATTTGAGAAAAAAAGTATGAATATAAAAAAAATGCGGTTCAACGAGATCTAAAACTTTTGTGGACAACATTTTTCTCCAGAATCAATATTTTTCGAGATTCAAAAGAAAACCTAATTTTTTCAAAAAGTCAAAATTATTAATAACTTAATTTATATTGATTTGCGCCAAAAATCCTTTTAGTGCATTCAACTAGGGTACAAAAGGAACCCTTGGGCCAAGTAATCAAGTCTATATTCTTTGGTGACCTTTTCGGAAGTATACTCCTGATGGGATAGGCTATGTGCCAAATTGCCCTGTGTGCCAAATTACCCCCTTTGTCAAATTGCACGACGCGCAGAATTTCCCCATGTGCTGAATTGCCTGTTGTTTCAAATTGCCATATATTATATGAAAAATTCAAAAATATTTGCACTACTGAATCATTTTTTTATCACATTAGCTTTTCGATTCAAGGGGAAAATCATTTTTGACACACAATAAAAATGTCGAATAACTCCTTTTTCAAATTTATTTGTTTTCAAGGTTATATAATTATAGTTTTTCGAAATTCTTGAGTATCTTCAAAATAATTTTTGAAGATTGCAGTTGGTCCAAATCAGAAATTTTAACAAACAAAAATTATTTTGAAACTGATAGTTGAAATTTTAACCAAATAGATGCATTTTTACCAAATATATCAAATTTTCACTGAATAGATTAATTTTCTACCAAAAAGAGCGAATTTTTAACAAAATAGTTGCATTTTCAA
>JAABKJ010004934.1:0-23693 GCA_011634705.1 Andricus grossulariae
ACCCTCTGTACCTGAATTAAGCCCTGATGATTTGAGAAAAGCAAAAGTTTGCTCCTTCGACAAGGACTGTTTTTCTAAATTCCTGTGAAAATTTCCGTGCATTTTCTTGTCGAATAGCTTTTGATGAAATTGTTCAAATTCTGCTTTCTTATATATATATATATATATGTTGGTTATTATTATTAATATCTTTAAATCTAAAGATTCCATGGGTTACAAATATTTCTTATGGTTAAAAATTAGATTTCTTAATTTCGATATTTCTTTAAATAATGAGTTTTAGGTTGAAATTATCAGAGAATTGAATTGTTTGAAAATTTGAAAAATTTAAATTATCCGTCCCATTGTATATTTTCAACTTTTCTTACTTTCAAAACTCAATTTCTTATAGACTCAGCTAATATAATCTTCACATTTATTTTGGAAGCTAAATGATTATATATTTAGGATTTCAATCGTCGCACACAATTACGAATTGTCTAGTTTAAAATGCAATTAATTTAAATTATCTAATGAGAAACTATTTAGTTTGAAATATTTTTTATATAAACTGTTAACTATTATCGTTTGCAAATGAAAATGGTGCAATTGATAGAGTACTGAATTTCAAAGCATATAATTTTAAAATATTCAGTCCTAATCGACCAAGATTGCATCCACGAATCTGCAGTTATTTAATAAACGTTTTCAATTACTTAAATCTGAAATTAATCGTTTCATAATTGATTTCAACGTATAAATTTTGAATGCAGTATCGTAGATAAATTTAACATTGAATGAATATTAACCAGTCCCACATTGTCGTTACATAAAATGTAAATTAAGCATCAGTTGTTCATAAATTACGTTCACTTAATTTTTGACTTACATTTCCAAGCGGACTACACTAGTTAAACTTAGTAAAAGTATATAAAAATCATAACCTGCTCTATCGTATATTACTATGAAATGCCTAGGTAATTGTTCAACTCCGCCTATATAGTCGTTACATTTGCAAAATTGTCAAGACACTTTTGTTTCACTTTCTCTGCACGACGCTGCGGCACATAACATGTTCACAATACGGAAAATAGAAGTATATCGTGACCATAATTCACGCCCATAATAGATAATAAATACGAAACGATTGATACGGTCGCCCTGCCTCTTTACACACCAAGCGAACTCAACCTTATTTTTTTCGCTGGAGCGACTCCGTAAGTTATCATTCATAACATCTACAGTCGATTGCCGATGACAATGATAAAACGTCGCAAAATTCGCCCTTAGGCAATCAAACATAAATCAACAGCTTTCTTAATGCAGAGAATTGACTTTTATTACTTACGTAGTTCACGTTATTAGCGATTTTTTTTCAGACAGATTCGAATTCACAATAACCATTCACATTGATTCAATGATACATGCTAAAGAGAACGACTACTAAGAATAATAACTTAATTTGAGCGTCATCAATAAAAATATTTGTAAATTAGAATTTGCAATTGGCGTGCAAAGATAAAACAGTCGTTGCTCTCGATAATCTACAATCTAAGTTTATCGCGTCGTGTCGTGCGTCTCTTAATGAAATTAAGATCCCCAATAACGCAGGGGTGAAGGAATTAAAGAAATGTCATGGGGGAAATATAGGGACGCGGTCAAAGACATTTTCATCGTGGAATTTGTGAAGATACGACAAATAAGAGTATAGGGGATGAGAAAAGAGAGCATTAAAGGTAGAAGTCAGCGAGAATTTATGCGAATCTTTAATTAAATTTCTCGATTTCACCCCGTTATCTCTCACTCGGCTTGCTAGGGACGACATTCAAAGTCTCATTGTCGCTCTAAACGTTGGTCAAAGTACCCAAAAATCACCACTAATAAAATTTGACTCGAGTCCCGCTTTTAGCTTATCTCAAGGAAATATGAACAAACTTATATTTTATCTCTTTAGGAATCCCTCGCTAATTTTATTCATATTGAAATTTTTACACAGATTTAAATACATGCCTGAATAACAAAAGAGGTCCTTGTCTTATAATATAGGAAAATATTATTATCTAGTACTCTCAATGAACTTTTCCTGAATTTTAATTTAATATTGATGATCAACTATAAATTGAAGCAGACTTTGGAATTTAATTTTTTCGAGTAAGAATATTCAGCAGTACGCTCTTATTGGTCCTAATTAACATGGTGCAAGTCCTAGTTCCTAGAGAGTTATGCCTCTTCGAGATAAGATTGCATATATGCTTGTTTGAGATCGGTCACGTCAAGTGGAAATGTAATCATTAGTATGGAAGACAGATGGGTTAATAGCGTTCTCGACTACAACGGACAGACTTTCCGTGATGAAAGGATGGGCATGTGTACGGATATGGAACCGGGTAGCTGATTTCCTATTTAGACATTTTCTTGCCCTTTCAGAATATGAGAACTCAACACCAAGTTTAATCTTATGCAATCGTTTCGAAAGCACTAGGGTGAACTTTGAAACTTCTGATTACAAGATTCAATTAAAAATTCGGTTTGTCCAGATAGACATTTTTTTACTTTATTGTATTTCGTATTAGTATTAGTTAGACAGACGGAACGTATAGAAATTGTAAATCGAGTTGTATTTATTATTAAAATTGGGTTTCAGTTCAATTGCCAAATTTGATATGTGTTTTAGAAGTAAAAAATATATTAAATTGGGCAAATTTAACCGAAACTCAATTTCCATAAGGAACGTGGGCGGTCCTCTCTTTTTCTTTATTCCAACAATCTTGTTGTTAATTCAAGAAAGCAGTTTTCTTAGTGTGTCTCCACGTATAGTGAATAAAAATCTTTCCTGTTTACGGCTTCAAACGTTTCAATATTTATTCCTAAATTTTAAACGTGTTTCTTTTCAAAAGTCTTTTTCTTTTGGAAAGTTTTCGAACTCGATTTCTCTAATCTTATACATTTAATTTTTAATTAGATCAAGTTGAAACTTACTACATTTTTAACTTTTCAATTTATGACTGATTACACATTTGTAGGAATCGCTTTCAATTGTTAGCAATGACTCGAAATCATTTACAATAACAGAATTCACTGTGAAACCTTTTTAATCCAATAATAATTGTAGATGCAATGTGAATAAAAATTTATACACCCCTTCACAGGAAATTATGAAAATCGATTCCATGTGAAGGCATAATGGAACCAATAAACTCTCCTTGACAACAAATGTGTAAAATGTAGATTCTGACGTGCGAAAATCATGTTTTATAAAAACCGTTTCTGTGCGTGAGCAATATGAATAGCTGCGCTATTAAGATAGTTTGAAAACGTATTATATCGTGGATGTCTAAAGTATGACACCAAAGTTTCCTCAATTTATAGAAACAAAATATTCATAAATTTAAGAAAACAGAATATCAATGTCATCAAGTATCAAGCTGCCTTAAATAAAAACAGAATTTTATGTATTAGATGTTTTGTCAGTCAGCGACGTAATCTGCTGGAATCGATAGCTATCAGGTTTATATATTTATTCCGTGTTGTTATTACTTTTAATATTTTTTGCTTCACTTTAATAATTACTTTCCATAAAAATGCAGTATTAATTAAATTTGTTCCAACTTCTACAGGATTAACTGAGAACTAATGTAAAGGCAGTATAAATATTCAGCACCAATATGTATATATATATATATATATATATATAATTAAAAACTAAAGGTTAACAATCACTGCAGGGTCCCACTGGGAGCAACTGTCATCTAAAAAAATGACATCGGCTCCCAGTAGGACCGCGGTAAATCCCATTCCTGGCCACGTCTTACATCCGTGAGATGAGTGGGCACAGAACACGACGAAATGATAATGACAGGCCGGCAAAACCCTCGCGTGTCTTGAGGACCGAGGGCGACACAAGGATGACAGCTTTCTGTAGGCATCTTGCATGCTTTAGGCATGTTTTAGGTATGCGGGTATGGCACTGAGGTTACGAACCATTGATAGGTTCGTACTTTAAAGAGAACTGATCACAAGAACAATTACTTCAACCGAATATTTTAGGTACAGTCGCTGCAGCTTCTTTTCGAGGTCTTGATATCCTTCCTCATTTTTCTTCTCTTCGGCAATAATGTTGTTGTCGGCTGAAGCCGACAATTCAATCACGAATATATTTTATTTTTTGAAATTCTGGAAAACAATAACAGGCCTCAAGTGTGCATTGGAGACTGATATCCATAAATCGTAGTTGAACGAAATTTGACACTTCTCGTTTTGGATACTTGAGTCTATTTTCTTAAAAGCATTTGGCAGGGCAGATTTGCTGCCCCAAACGTAAGAGCGACAAAGATGGTGATAAAGCATTCTTAGGGCCGCATTATATCTGTAAATATACGTCGTGTCCGCGTGATAAGATGTGTAATGGCAGTTATTTCCACAAGCTCAGAGACCCAGGAAATACCAGTAATCTTTCTTCGCTTCAGATTAATCTTGGAATATAGTACTTTTCCAACCCAGAGTTCATACCAATTTCTGCTGTGTATCCCTTGATGATTCATGAAGCACTCTTGAGCTGGCTTTGACTAGAAGTATAGATCTTCAGGTCATCAATATAAAATACACGAGTGAACTTATGCTCACAAAGATTAGGGTCGCCGCAGAGGCACCCAGAAGAATCGCACAGTGTGAGAGATAGTGGCAGAAGTGTGATACCAAAGAGCAGAGGGCTCATGGTGTCGCCCTGAAAGACGCGCCTCTCAAGGTGACGTTGTTCCCTGTCACGCGATAATTTCCAGATGAAATAGTATATATTTTTCTTCTCAAAGGGGCATCAATCTCTCTGTGCATCTCAATATATGTCGATGAACCTCCAAGCTTTCTAACAGCCATATGATAAGTCTATGAGAGGTTAAATCGAAAGCTTTCCGGTAGGCACTCCAGGCCATCGACCGCGCTTATGGGCTGCTGCGTCTTTGCAGACACACCTGCCAATTGGTAGGTTCTCTCGGCAGACTGTCACACCTGTTTTCGACCACGTTATTCGTATATCTCTCTCTACACAGGCTCAATTCTTCAAACATTCCTCTCGTTCAGGACAGCTGTAAAGATCTTATACAGAGCATTTGAACAAGTTATTGACCTGTAATTCTCTGGGTTGGACTATAAATATCAGATAAATATGCAGGCGAGATGTTGGCGTGTAGAAGCAATCTCCTTCCACCAAAAGTTCTTAATACCATCTTATCCTGCAGCGGAAAAGTTCTTCGTGCACATAAGTGATTTTTTACCCCCTTTGACAGTGCTTGATGGACATTCCTCCACAGATGTTATGGGTGTGTCGCAATGATCCTTGAAGCAGATGATATGAGTTTCCTTTTAATTCTAGTCTTTCTGCGATCCTTTGCACTTCTCTTCAAAAAATCTCTACTTCGTCGAGCTTGGGTCCTCTTTTGACCGAAACAAGGAAATAGCTGAAAAGTCGCGAAGGAGGTATCCTCACTGAGAGTGGCGTCCATTTCAGCCACAACTTGGGGCTTAGGAGGAACCTGGACGTTAATGCTCCTCCTTGTCCTGAAATCGCGATCATCTTTCAGGAAAAGCCTAATTTCCGCGGTTGTATATGTTATCCTAATACCAATTGCATGGATTATAGGCGCCAAGCTTGCCCTTCCGAAATATTTATATTTCATAAATGAATCTTAGAAAAGAAATTGAGTTACATCAAATAAATACCTACTGCTTATAGTGCTTAGACAATGTCGAATTAATAATGTTTGAAAATAATGTCATGCCTAAATATGAGCAATATTTGATTGGAGATGTAACAAATATTATTTAGAGACAGGTACTGTTTAAGGATACGTGAAAAAGCTCAGCATTCATAAGAATATTGAAATTGCAAAAAAAATTATTTTTTCAAGCATATCTTTACTTACTTGCTATTGCAAATTGAAATTGATTGAAAATTACTGGTTTCGCCTGAAGCGTAAGAAAAAACACAAATATGCAAATAACTAAATTTCAACGTTGCAACAATCAATGGGGACTTTGCTATCAATTTTTTAAATCATCTTCAAGATTAAGTAATTCTGAACTTGACAATGCACCAAAAACATCCTTGAGTTTCCTTGATGAAGAAACCTAAGCTTTTCTATAAGATCAAAATACAGCCAAAAAATGTTCTTTAGTTTATTTGAAACTTTTTTGAGTTCAAAAGTTTCTGATTCAAAATAGTTTCGTCAATGCTCATTTAAAAATGCTCAATAGAAATTGATACCTAATATTATTAGTTCTTAGACAATTTCAAAATAATAGCGTTTGGAAATAAACAATATTGCTTTTGCAATATCAGCCAATTTCTAGAATTTTAGAATTGAAAAACTTCTAAATTACCAGTTGTACATTTGAGTTACTCAAATATGAAAAATATATATTTGCAGATTTAAAGAATATTACTAATCAAATCATAACAGTATTAGACAAACATTACTTGAATAACAGGCACCTATCAGAACAGACTTATCTCCTACGGATCAGCAAATACAAATTTGTAATAATTTGTGGAGACAGATAAGATTTCCAGATACGTAAAAAAACTTGGCATCCATTAAAATATTCAAATTGCGAAACTAAAAATAATTTTGTAACATGTCTTACTCGCTGAAAACAATTATTCAATCGATTATTTAAATTGTTTTTAAAATGCTCAGAACTTTTATTATTGAAAAATTTGTTATTATCAATTTTACAAATAGTTTATATTTTTGATTATAAAAAATAAAAATCCGGTAACCTGAATGTGCACTTGTATATACTACTAGTTTTAAAATGAATAAGTTCAAAATTGAACAACATATACACGTGATTGGCTTCAAAAAAAATAACAAGATAGCTATAATTAAGTTTTGTTTTATGGGATCATTCTTCAACAATGATGTTTTTTCTCTTCCTGCAAAACTTTCTTAATTTTCTGAAATGGCGTCAATTTTTAAATTCCACATGCACTAGAGGGATGATTATTTGTTGGGACCTTGTGGCATAAGAAAATTATTATACTTATATGATTATAAAACTACAATGATTTTCCTCGAAAAATATTTTTGCGAGCAAATGAAATAGAACTTTTAACATTCTTATCGTGATCAAGGTCGAGTTCGTTAATTACATATTTTAGATGAAAATAACAAAATTTAGAGCATTTCAAAATTGTTGAGACCATTTTTTTAAGATTTAAAAGTTCTACGTATGACTATTCTTATTACTTGAAAATTTTAATAATTTATGCTTCACACTTTTTTCGATAAAAAAATGATGAGTGTTGTAGCATTTGCAAATTGAGGGAAAAAAAGGAAAATGAAAAATGTGGTTTCCAACAAATGTAATTTTTTATTGCATTCTCATCAGCTAAGGTATTAGATAACTTTTGAAGGAATTAATCTATCAGATTGGCCTTTGGTCTACTCTTGAAGTGTCCTCAACTGAACGTCAAGTTCGTCAGCCAGCCATTTTGGACGCAAAGTTAAAAAACTAGAGCATTTTCAAAATTTTTGAGAGTACACGATATAAATAAACTTCAAGAGAGCAAAAGCTTTGCCTTTTGAAAGTTCGCAAAAATGACGTCAAGCGTAAAGCGGGAGAATAAACAGACGTGCGCCCTAGACAGCGGGCAGATTTTTTAATATTCTTTTCCGCAAAGGACTGGCTAGGGCATGGCCTGAATATTAAAGCCTGGGGAAATATAATACATTGACTTTTTATTATTAGTTATTGTTACAAGTTACTTGTAATATTTTAAGATAGCTTCGAATCACAACATTTTCTCCAGTTTTACATTTTTTTAATTGCGTGGATTGCGTAAAGGATCGTGATTTACATGCTGTACTTTAAAATTCATTAAGATTGGACAATAGGGGCCTACTGGAGTTTCCTTGATTCCATCTTTGGTCAGTAGAGTAATCGCGCCGCTTCGAATGTTCATTTTGACTCGTCTATTAACAGTAGTGCGAGAAATATATCTATATATTCCAGCAAGATAGTTACTACTCTCCAATATTGCAAAAATGTCACCAGAAAATGTTAATAATACGATATGTTCTTGAGCTGGAATGGGATCATAGTTATTCGGTCCTACACGTAATAAAAGTTGTTTATCCACAGGAAAAGTATATTTTTGAAGTCGGAATCTCTGGTTCGGATTTATAATGGAAGTAAACAGAATAAATTGAAGTTGGTCAAGTGCATATAGAGATCCATCAGAAGAAGGAAGAGTGGTGGGTGGAGCCATGCACCTGGAAGTAGGAGACCTGGACCCGGCTGGAAGAGGTGGCGTGGCAGAAGAAGAAGATGGACCGCCACGAGAAACACTAGGAATAGGGGCACCATTAAATAAGCACAAATATTTACGATTAAGCATAAGCTTTTTTATGATTTTTTTTTATGAAAATGAATTCTTCTTAGACTCAATTTTCAAAATTATAATATAAAAGAGGATCCAGTAATGAAAAACCCATCATGTTTGATATGTACAACAATGATTTCTAATCAACTAATTTCACGAAATTTTTTCTTTACGGTGGAATTTTATCTTATCTCACATTAGAGCGGTTCTTCCATAGAACAATTATTATATGTATATATACAGTTAAAGATTAAATATTCGGATGAATGCGTTAGATGGACGACATTCCATATGTCACTGATGAGGGTGTGTGCGCAAAAGAGTAATTTTAAATTTGCATGAGGTTGTGAATATCAATGGTGCAATTCCACACGGCAACTGAGAGACGAGATTCTTAAAACATATCTTTTCCTTTAGATTACACGTTGGATTATTTTAACTTCCTTCGAGTATTTTTAATTCTGTACAATTCAATCGGATTCTCAGAATTCACTTGTTGTACTTTGAATTCTTCTGAATTTTTTTTGCAATTATCTTGAAACCTTTGCAATACACCATAAATTATTTTGAATTTATGCAAGTCTTTTGTACTTTCTGAAATCTACTCAATTCTCTGAATTTTCAGAATTCTTCTCAATTGTCTGAGTTCATTGAATTCTCTGAACTCTTCCCAATTCTCTGCAATCTTTTGAATTTTATGAATTTTTTGTATTCTCTTAATTATTTTGAAATTCTATAATTTTTTTGAATTCTGTGAATGCTTTTGAAGTTCGTGACTTCTTACGCACTCTGTGAATTCTTTCGAATTTTGGAAATTCTCAATTATTAATTCTTTTTAATTCTATGAATTCTTCCGCTATTCTCTGAATTCTTCCAAATTCTTTGAATTCTCTGAGTTGTTCTAAAATTTTCTAACCTCTTTAAACTGTTTTGAATTTGTTGAATTCACAATATCACTGAATGTTCTAAATATTTTTGAATTATCTTAAAATCATTAGAATACACGTTGAATTATTTTAACTTTCTTTAAATATTTCTGATTCTGCAGAATTCACACGAAATCCACAGGAATTGTAAAGTTTTTTTTTCTAATTCTCTTGAAATCTTTATAAAACACCAATAATTGATCTAAATTTCTGCATGTTTTTGTATTCTACGAACTCTCCTGAATTATTCCAGATTCATTGATAATTTTTGAATTGTCTGAATTATTTTAAATTCTGTGACATATTTGAAATTCTATTACTTCTTTTGCATGACCTAAATTTTTTTAAATTATCTAAATTTATTTTGAATTCTGTGAATTCTTTTTAAATCTGTGAATTTTTTGGAATTCTCGGAATTCTTCTAAGTTCTCTCAATTCTTCTGAATCCTCTGAATTGTCTCGAAATTTGATGAACTCTTTAAACTTCTCTGAATTAGTCCAATTCTCACGATATCACTAAATGTTTTAAAAGTCTTTTTAATTATCTTGAAATCTTTAGAATACAGGTTGAATTACTTCAACTTTCTCTGAATATTCTGAATCCTGTAGAATTCTACAGAAGTCAAAACACTTGAAGGAATTCAAGAGAATTTAACGCGTATTCTAAAGATATTGAAAGAATTCAGAAAACTGAAAAAGAATTCAAAAGACTATTTAAATACAAGATATTTCAGAGAATTTAAAATAATTCAGGAGAATTCAGATAATACGAAAGAATTGTAGGAATTCTAAATAATTAATGGTGTATTGTAAAGGTTTTAAGAAACTTCAAAAAAACTTTAAAGGAAGTCAAAAGAGTACATGTGGATTCTAGAAATTCGTTTGAATTCTACAGAATGCAACAACTCGATGGAAGTTCAAAGCAAGTTAGAATAATTCAACGTGTACTCTAATGATTTTAAGATGATTAAAAAATGTTTGGAAAAATTCAGTGACACCCTATATTCAACATAATTCAAAACAGTTTAGAGAGTTCAGAAATTTTTTAAAGAATTCGGAGAATTCAGAATAAACCAGGGAATTCAAAGAATTTGGAAAAATTCAAAGAATTCGAAAGAAATTGGAGAATAGCGAAAGAATTTATAGAATTGAGAATAATTAAAAAAATTAGAAAGAATTGAGAAAATTCGGAAGATTCACAAAGTGAAAATGAATTCACAAATTTCAGAAAAATTCACAGAATTAAAAAAAAACTTAGAACATTTCAAAATAATTCAGAGAATACAAAAGAATTCAAAAGGTTTCAGAAAATTTAAAAGAGTTCAAAGAATTCAAAAGGATTCCGACAATTGAGAAGAATTCAACAGGATTCAGAGAATGGCGAAAGAATTCAGAGAATTGAGAAGAATTCAAAGAGTTAAGAAGAGTTTAGAAAATTCAGAAGAATGTACAGAGTGCAAAAGAATACACAAACTTCAAAAGCATTCACAGAATTGAAAAATATTATAGAATTCAAAAGAATTTAGAGAATACAAAAGAATTCATAGAACTCAAAAGATTTCAGAGAATTTGAAATTTAGAGAATACCGAAAACTTGGAGAAATTCAAAATAATTTAAGGTGTACTGTAAAGGTTTCAAGAAAATTGCAAAAAATTTTAAAAGAATTCAAAGAAGCACAAGTGGATTCTAAGAATTCGTTTGAATTCTACAGAATTAGAAATACTCTTAGGAACTTAAAATAATTCAACGTGTATTCTAAAGGAAAAGATATTTTCTAAACATCTCGTCTCTTTTACGCACACACGCTCATCAGTGACACATGGACTGTCGTCCATTATACGCGTTCTTCCAAATGGTTATTATTTAATTGTTAATAACTCATTAATTATTACCTTTACAACAAATTTTTATCATTATATTCTGCTCCATTTTTTATGAGGAATTCAAAAATATAGAAATGTACTTTAAGTACTGGGACACCCTGTATATATATTTGAAAGCTATATAGTGATTTTAAGTTCAAGAAGGAACTGAAAAGGGATTTGAGAAAAATACGTGACTAAGAGTGACGTTAGTGTCTGTGTAGACGCCTGGGCAACATATATGGATAAGCTTAATATACATTTCTCGAATATAAAAATTGAAAAATTAACTAAACAATTTCATATAGCAATAACTAAATTCTTTTTTTTTTAATTTACGTACCCGTCACTCAGGTTCACATGTCGTACTCTATAACCATTTAATATCCGGCGATTGAGGCCTACGGGAGTTTCTTTGATTTCATCTGGGGTTAAAGGGGTAATCTTGCCGCTTTCCATGTTGATTTTTGCCCGTCCTTTATTTTCAAGGCGAGGATTGTATGTATATATTCCAACAAGAACATCAGTACTCTCCAATATTGCAAAGACGTCACCATCGGATGTTGATAACACAATTTGTTCTTCGGTTGGCATGGGAAGATATACGCCCCGTCCTGCTAGTATATTGAGTGGTATATGTGCAGGAAAAGTGTATTTTCGAAGTTCAAATTGCTGGTCCTGATTTCTCTTGGGTATAAGCCGAATAAATTCCATTTGATCAAGTCCATATCCATCCCTGTTAGAAGAAGGAAGCTTGATAGGTGGAGTTATATACCCAGCAGTAGGAGACCCAGTCCTTGGACTAAGAGGAGTTTCCTCAGGAGAAGAAGACTTGTTTGGAAAACGAGATCTGGCAGAAGGATGTTGTCTGTCAGGAGAAGAAGATGGGCCGTCTCGAAGAACCCCGGGAATAGGGGCACCATTAGGCAAACAGTCAAACTGTGAACCTAACTCTGCAAACCGAAACAGACGATTACTTGCTTTTTTTACACTTAGAACGGAATATCCACCTTACTGGCGGATATAGTTTACAGATAATATAATATTATTGTAATAATATCATAATAATATAATGATATATCATCATATAATATGATAATAATATGAAAATAATTTCATTTAAACACCGTAAAAGGATGTTCCGTTCTAAGTATTAGCAAAAAATGTTTTTCTACTACTTATACTAATTTACCAGTATACCCAGCTAATAAATTATGTTTGTAGCATAAATTTGGTTCGTATCGATGCCTCTGTTCATCATCATGTAAGTGAATGAGAAATAAGAAGTGTGTCGGTTAAAATCTCCTGCCAATTTTTTTTCCGGCTACGGCTTTGAAACGAATGATTGGGAGAATAGATTAAAGCACGCGATGAACCTCGTATTTTTAGCTTCACAGCAGTTTCTATTTTATCATTAAACACTTTCTATGGTTACTTAACAATTACGTAATATTTATTCATTCCCTTGGTTCAGGTTCATTTGGTATGATTTGCTCTTAAATAAATAAATTAAAACAAAAATTTAGGAACAAGTTACTATATTTGATGATGAGTTGAACGTCAGATTCCGAAACGATGATTTTGAACAAAAACCCTTAAAATTCGAAGCTACATTAAGAAAAATAAATTATACCTAGCCACTTTAATACGCAAGCTCTAAACCTTTTACCAAATTCTATCCATGGGGGAATTTCATTCTTTTCTATCGACATTTTCTCATTGAAACTCTATAATATGTCAACCGCATAAGACTCATACCAAATTTTTTTGTTCTAAAATTTTGGGAATGTTTATTTTCTCTATCCATTTAGAAAGCCCTAAATTTTTAATAATCATTTTTCCATTGAGAGTCTATTAAATCCAGAGATTTTAGGAATATCAGTCACAGTCTACCCTTTGTAATGGGTCGTACATGTGTTACGCAAAGCTGTTTTATTTCGATTGAAATATATAGGAATGAGGTTACCGTTAATTTAAAAAGGACATAACGATATATATAGCATAGTAATGTACTCACCAATAGAATTAAGGATTACCGTCAAGGTAAAGACCAGGGAAGAAACGATCTTCATATTCTATAATTAGAGCGAAAACTGATGTAGACGTTAATGAAGTGTCTACTTAGCAGCAAGGCCGTAGCCAGGTGTGGAGAGATAAACAGAGTATACGTGCCCTCCACTAATATTCTGGAAACATGTCAATGATAGATATATACTGTTTAGAGTGGGTGTGATTGTGCCGCTTGAAATCCCCCCTCGAAAATGTTTTATGGCGGCGGCTTTGGTTAACAGTATATGTAATCTAAATTCTGGTATTTTATAAGAGGAATTTGGAATTTGAATAAAACGATCCGCCTGCAAGACTCTCGTGTGTCTTGAGAACCAAGGGCGACCCAAGGAAGACAGCTTTCTGCAGACATCTTGCAAGTGCCTTGACGTGCATTAGGTATGCAGGTATGACATTGACGTTACGAATCAGTGATAGGTTCGCACCTCAGAGAGCAGACCGATCACAAGGACAGTTACTTCAACCGAATGTTTTAGGTACATTCGCTGCAGCTACTTTTTGAGGTCTTGATATCTTTCCTTATGTTTCTTCTGCATGGCAGTGATGTTGTAGTCGGCTGAAGCCGAGAATTCAATCACGAATATAGTTCATTTGTTGAAATCCTGGAAAACAAGTCAGGCGTCGAGCGTGCAATGGAGACTGCTGTTTGAAAATTGTAGTTCGAAAAAATTTGACACATCTCGTTTTGGGTACTTGAGTCTACCTCCTTAGAAGCGTTCGGCAAGGCAGAGTTGCGGCCAACAACGTAAGAGTGACAAAGATGGTAGTAAAGCATTCTTAGGGCCGCATTATGTATATAGAGACACTTCGTGTATGCGTGATAAGAGGTCTAATAGCAGTTATCTCTACAAGCTCAGGGACCCTGGGAACGCTAGTAATCTTTATTCGCTTCAGATTATTCTTGGCAGACTTTTCCAATCCAAAGTCCATACCAATTTCTCCTGTGCACCCCTCGACGATTTATCAAACACTTTTCAGTTGACTTTGACTAGAAGCATAGATCTTTAGGTCATCAATATAAAATACATAAGTGAACTTATGCTCACAAAGATTAGTGTCGCCGCAGAGGCATTCAGGAGAATTGCGCACTGCGAGAGATAGTGACAGAAGTGTGATGCCAAAGGGCAGAGAGCTCATGGTGTCGCCCTGAAAGACGCGCCTCTCAAGGTGACGTTGTTTCCTGTCACGCGATAATTTCCAGATGAAATAGTATATATTTTTTTTCTCAAAGGAGCATCAATCTCTCTATGCATCTCAAAATATGTCGATGAACCTTCAGGCTTTCTAACATACAGATGATAAGTCTATGAGAGGTTGAATCGAAAGCTTTCCGGTAGGCACTCCAGGCCATACATAGGGCACGCTAATTGGCTGCTGTGTCTTTTCAGACACACCTGACAAGTAGTGGGTTCTCTCGGCACCCTGCCACACATGTTCTGGGCCACGTTGTTCGTACATCTCTCTCTGCACAGGCTCAATTCTTCAAACATTCCTGTCGTCTAGGACAACTGTAAAGATCTTAAACAGCGTGTTCAAACAAGTTATTGGTCTGTAATTCTCAGGGTTGGACTCTAAATATGAGTTAAAAATGCGGGCCAAATGTTGGCGTTTAGAATTAAACTTCTTCCACCAGAATTTCTTACTAATATCTTGTCCTGCAGCGAAAAGTTCTTCGTGCCACTTAGTGCTTTTTCCTCCTTTGACAGTGCTTGATGGACATTCCTCCACAGATGTTATGAGTTTGTCGCAACGATCCTTGAAGCGGATGATATTGTCAGTATCTTTGTTCAACTTTAGTGTTTTCGGGATCTTGTATACTTCTCTTCAAAAAGTCTCTACCTCGTCGGGCTTGAGTGGATTTTTGACCGAACGAAGGAGATAGCTGAAGAGGCGCGAAGGAGATATCCTTACTGAAGGAGGCATCGATTTCAGCCACAACTTCGGGCTTAGGTAAAACCTGGAAGTTAATGTTTCTCGTCATCCTGAAATCGCGATCATCTTTTAGGAAAAGCCTGCTTTCCGCAGTTGTATATGTTATCCTAATACCAATCGCATGGATTGCAGGCGCCAAGCTTGTCCTTCTGAAATATTTGTATTACATAAATGAGTTTCAGGAAAGAAATTCAGTCACATCAAATAAATACATAATGCTTGTAGCGCTTAGACAATGTCGAATCAATAATGTTTGAAAATAATTTCATTCCCAAATATGAACAATATTTCATTGAAGATGTAAAAAATATTACTCAGAGACAGATAAGGTTTAAGGATACGTAAAAAAGCTTAGCATCCATAAGAATATTGAAATTAAGAACAAAATAATTTTTTCAAGCATATCTCACTCACTAGAATGAAACATTTAATAACTTATTCAACTCGTTCACAGATATTTAGAATTGCTAGTATTTGAAAATTTGTTTTTATTAATTTCACAAAAAATGTATGTTTTTAATATTAAAAAATAAGAACCCGGCGACGTAAACGCGCGCTTGAATTTATTGCTAGTTTCAGAATAAACCAATTCCAAATTTAACCATTTTTACACATAATTAGCTTTAAAACTAAGTAACAAGATAGTTATATTTTAAATCAGAGTTTAAACAGTTTTCTTTCATGCGATCATTTTTTATAGCCAATCTTTTTCTGTTCCTATACAACTTAATAGTTTTATGTTGAACATACTAGTTTCCGACAGGAAACACCAACAACATCGGAAACTGTTGAAAGATTATCCTTAAACTGAAAATATTTTTGTTTCAAAATAAAATCTTTACTTAAATGATATAATTTTAGGGTAGCTGCGAATAAAGAATAATGCAAAACAAGTAACAAATAATAAGCTAATAACGAACAAGAAAATGATACTTTATTTTGAAATATCTGAATTAGTACTTCCGGGGCGAAGTAAATAAATTAATATATCAATAAACGTAATGATATTGATTCCCTGAATAACATCTATATTTTTGTTTTATGTTTTTTTTTATGTTTTGAATATCAGAAAATAAAAATCCGTCGAAGTGAATGCGTGCTTATATTTACTGTGATTAACTGCTAATTTCAAATTTCAAAAGTCTTAGATTTAATAATATATCAACGATTGTGACTTTAATAATACACGAAAAGTCATATCTTCAATAGGAGTGTAATTATTTAAATTCCATGCAATGATCTTTATTCAGGATGTCCTTCTCTTCCTATACGACTCACTCAATTTTCTGGAATGGACTACCTTTGGAATGCCCTGAAAAAGACCTGCAATTTAGAAACCAAAATTTGGTAACATCCCCCTGGTATAAAAAATCCACCCGGAAACTTTAGAGTAAGATTTGGGGTGGATTCCACATGACCCTGTAGCATTTGAAAATTATTATAGGTGAATCATTAGAAACCTATGATAATAATTGTCCTCGAATAATATTTTTACGAGAAAATGAAACAAAACTTTCTTCATTTGTTGCCGAAAAAGACTTTTTTCTAGGGCATTGCCGTGGGAACTATAATATGTTGACTTTTTATTATTATTTTGGATTACGAGTTACTCGTAATATTTCAATAAGACTTTGGATCGCATCAATTTTTTTTTGTTTTACATTTTTTCAATTGTGTGAGTTTCATGGAGGATCATGATTTACATGTTATACACCAGTGCGAGAAATAGATGTATATATTACAGTGAGATAGTTACTACTCTCTAATATTGCAAAAACGTCACCAGTAAATGTTGATAAGATAATATGTTCTTAGTTTTTTTTCCGACAAATGCCCGAATAATTTATTTTTAAATTAAATTTGTAAAATTTTTTTTCAAAGAATCATAAGATCAATCAAATTATGATCATTGCTGAAATTATCTAAAAGTTTCTAATTAAAAAAATGGACATCGAAAAGCACGAATTTTTCTGTCGAAAAATACCTGATTGATGCATTGGTATTACGATCAACAATTCATCCGTTCAGCCGTACTTCTGCAGTAGCGAAATAGACAGACGTTTGAAGTGCCTTAAGGATAGTTTGGACGTCTTCAAGTTGTCACATGTAATATAACATTTTGTTGTCTTCTTTTTCAATTTATATCAATTATATTAAGATTAAACCCCTATCCATGGTTGAAGTGCACTATATTATTGGCTGTAAAATTTATCAAATTTACAAACAAACTGAAAAAATTTTGTTGTTGTTGAAAATATACATTATAGTGAAATTAGATCAGTTAAAATGTATAAGATAGGACTGATTCACATATCCTCACTGACGAGTCCAGTGAGTCAGTCAAAGAGGAACCATGAGAAATCTGATTCTTATTTTATTCAAAAATGAATATACATATACTTGTATTATCTGAATATATGCAGGTATTAATGGACCTCAGGAGTTGGACTATGTAAAAGTTACTGTTTTTAATTTTTTACGCTAAGATCCCTCATATTCATGATTCTGTGAACGTTCACAATCATAGGTCTTCGGGTGAATATTGTGTTGTAAAAAAACTGAAATAGTACTTAAGTTTTATCACACACACAAATTTAAAAAAAATGTTTGAACTTTTTTTGCGTTTCAATTTCCCGCCAAAAATTTTAAGAAACAATCATGCACATTGGAAGTGATTATAAGAAGTTCTGTGAATTTTCTCACATATTTTCAACGATAGAGACAGAGATAAAAAATAAAAACGAAAATGGATTTTACCCCCTCTGACTCACCCAATATGGCGGATAATGATTCGAACATTGAAGAAAATTTTTTTTTTATTTCATGCTTTCAAATGTATGAATGAACATTTGATATGCTTTGGGGACTTCTTTAGCATGCTTACCCGGTCATACCCTTTGCTTATTTCATCGTAGTTATTTGTATATTTGCGTTTTTTCTTCCGCTTCAGGCAAAAGTCGTAATTTTCATTCAATTTTCATTTCCAAAACCTCACTCTATTCCTCAAAAATTTCTTCAGTGCAGTTCTATTCGTAACGGTTTCGTCAAATATCATGCATTGTCCGTCTAAAAATAATTATACGTATTTTCTCTGAATGAAATAATTTACGAAAAAGCGTGACCACTAGAATCGTTCGAATCTTTGAAAGGATAGAATATGCTCTTGTAAATTGAAATTGACTGAAAATTACTTCTTTTGCCTGAAGCGCAAGAAAAAACACAAATATGCAAATAACTAAATTTAAACGTTGCAACAATAAACGGGGAATTTGTTGTAAATATTTAAAATCATAATCAAGATTAAGCAATTCTGAAATTGAGAGTATACCCGAAACATCCTTGAGTTTCCCTAATGAAGAAACCTAAGCTTTTCTATAAGATCAAAATAGAGCCAAAAAATGTTCCTTAGTTTACTTGAAAGTTTTTCCAGTTCAAAAGTCTTTTATTTAAAATAGTTTTGTCGGCGTTCATTTAAAAATGCCTAATAGAAAATTCGATACCTACTATTATTAGTGCTTAGACAATTTCAAATTAATAGCGTTTGAAAATAAACAATATTGATTTTGTAATATCAGGCAATTTTTAGCATTTTGAAATTAAAAAACTTCTAAATTACCAGTTGTACTCGTGAGTTACTCAAATACACAAAGTGTACATTTAAAGATTTGAAAAATATTACTAAATAAATTATAACAGAATTAGACAAACCTTACTTGAATGACAGGCGCCTATTAGACCAGACTTATCTTCTACGGATCAGCAAATACAAATTTGTAATAATTTGTGGATACAGATAAGGTTTTCAGATACGTAAAAAAACTTAGAATCCATGAAAATATTGGAATTACGAAAAAAAAAAAAATCATAACGTATGTTAATCGCTAAAATCAATTATTTAATGAATCATTTCACTTGTTTCCGAAATTTTTGGAACTGCTAGTATATGAAAATTTGTCATTATCAATTTCACAAATAATTTATGTTTCTAATATTAAAAAACAAAAATTTGACGACCTAAACGCGCCTAAGGACCTTGTGGCATAAAAAAATTATTATAGTTATATGATTATATACCTATAATGATTGTCCTCGAAAAATCTTGTTGCGAGAAAATGAAATAGAACTTTCAATATTTTTATCATGATCAAGGTCGAGTTCGTTAATTACCTATTTTGGATGAAAATGTAAAAAATGTAGAGCATTTCAAAATTGTTAAGACCATTTTTTTAAGATATAAAAGTTCTACGTATGACTATTCGTAGTACTCGAAAATTCAAACAATTTGTGGTTACGAACTTTTTTGGTAAAAAAAATTATTAGAGTTATAGCATTTGCAAAATGGAGAAAAACATAACAAAAATGAAAAATGCGGTTAGCAACAAATGCCATTTTTTATTACATTCTCATCAGCGAAGGTATTAGATAACTGTTGAAAGAAATTATCTATCAGATTGGCCTTCGGTCTACTCTTTAAGTGTCCTAAACTGAACGTCAAGTCCGTTGGCAAACCATTTTAGATAAAAATTTAAAAAGCCAGAGCATTTTCAAAATTTTTTAAAGTAATTTTTTCAAGATTTATAAATTCTATATACGGCTATTCGTAGTACTCAAAAACTTGAACAATTAATACTGACGACTTTTTTTGATGAAAAAAAAATTAACGGAGTTATAGAACTTTCAAAATGCCCTAGGCAGCGATATAGATATTTTTATATTATTTTCCGGAAAGAACTGGCTGTGGCCTTGATGACAGATTGAAGCCGTGGGAAATATAATACATTCACTTTTTATTTTTAGTTAATATTACAAGTTACTCGTAATATTGTAAGATAGCTCTGGATCACAACATTTTCTCCAGTTTTCCATTTTGTCAATTGCGTGAATTTCGTGAAGGATCGTGATTTACATGCTGTACTTTAAAATTCAATAATATTGGGCGATAGGGGCCTACTGGAGTTTCCTTGATTTCATCTCCGGTCAGTAGAGTAATCATGCCGCTTCGAATGTTCATTTTTACTCGTCCATTAACAGTAGTGCGAGAAATGTATCTATATATTCCAGCAAGATAGTTACTACTCTCCAATATTGCAAAAATGTCACCAGAAAATGTTGATAATACAATATGTTCCTGAGTTGGAATGGGCACATAGTTATTCGGTCCTCCACGTAATAAAAGTTGTTTATCCACAGGAAAAGTATATTTTTGAAGTCCGAATTTCCGGTTCGGATTCATAATAGAGGTGAACAGAATAAATTGAAGTTGGTCAAGTGCATATAGAGATCCGTCAGAAGAAGAAACCCTGGTAGGTGGAGCCATGCGCCTGGAAGTAGGAGACCTGGACCTGTCCGGAAGATGTGGCGCGGCAGAAGAAGAAGATGGGCCGCCACGAGAAACACTAGGAATAGGGGCGCCATTAAATAAGCACAAATATTTACGATTGAGCATAAGCTTTTTAATGATCTTTTTATCGAGAAGAATTCTTCTCAGACTCGATTTTCAAATTTAAAATATAAAAGAAGTTCCAGTAATGAAAAGCCCATCATGTTTAATATGTACAACAATGATTGCTAATCAACTAATTTCATGAAATTGTTTCTTAACAGTGGAATTTTATCTTACCTCACATTAGAGCGGTACTTCATAGAAAAGTTATCACATGCATGTATGTAAATGAAAGTTATATAGTGATTGTAACTTCAAGAAGTAACTGAAAAGGGATTTGAGAAAAATACGTGACAAAAAGTGACGTTAGTGTCTGTGTTGTAGCCTGAGCAACATATATAGATAAGCGCAATTTATATTTCTCGTATATATAAATTACAAAATAACTATAAAATTGTATATAGCAATAACTGAATTCTTTTTTCAAAAGTTACGTACCCGTCACTGCGGCTCACATTTCGTACTCTATAACCATTTAATATCCGGCGATGGGGGCCTACGGGAGTTTCTTTGATTTCATCTGGGGTTAATGAAGTAATCGTGCCGCTTTCCATGTTGATTTTTGCCCGTCCTTTAGATTCAGTGCGAGGATTATATGCATATATTCCAACAAAAACATTAGTACTCTCCAATATTGCAAGAACGTCACCATCAGATGTTGATAACACAATTTGTTCTTCGGTTGGCATGGGAAGATAGACGTTCCGTCCTGCTAGTATGTTAATTTGTTTCTGTGCTGGAAAAGTGTATTTTCGAAGTTCAAATTGTCGGTTCGGATTTAACTTGGGTATAAGCCGAATAAATTCAATTTGGTCAAGTCCATATCCATCTCTGTCAGAAGAAGGAAGCCTGGAAGGTGGAGTTATATACCCGGCAGAGGGAGACCGGGTCCTTGGACGAAGAGGAGTTTCCTCAGAAGAAGAAGACTTGTCCGGAGAATGAGAACTGGCAGAAGGATGTTGCCTGTCAGAAGGAGAAGATGGGCCGCCTTGAGGAACCCCGGGAATAGGGGCACCATTAGGCAAACAGTCGAACTGTGCACCTAACTCTGCAAACCGAAGCAGACAATTACTTGTTTTTTTTTTAACACGTTGAACGGAATATCCGCCTTACAGGCGGGTACAGTTTACAAATAATATAGTAATATTGTAATAATATCATAATATTATGATATTATATTATCGTGTAATATAATAATATTATAATAATTTAATTTGACCGCCGTAAAAGGATGTTCCATTCTAAGTGCTAACAAAAAAGGTTTCTCTATTACTCATACTAATTCACCAGTATAAGCAGCTAATAAATTATGTTTGCAGCATAAAGTTGATTCGCATCGATGCCTCTGTTTATAGTCATGCTGACGATTCAATGATAAGTTGAAAATCAGAAATATGGGTGCACTTAATCAATTTTATTTATGCAAATGTAGAGACAAATTATCTCAATAGTATTTTTACTTGTAAAATAATTGATACATAAACAATGGGAAAGTTCATTCGCAGAGATGCGCTTGCTTTTTCATTTCTGTTTTTAAAAATGTTTTGTTTCATATTTTTGAACCTTAAAGAAACACGTAAGTGAAGAAGGAATAAGGAGTGTATCGGTTGAAATCCCCTGCCATTTTTTTCCGGCTACGGCTTAGCAACGAATGATTAGGAGAACAAATTAAAGCATGCTATGAACCTCGTATTTTCAGCTTCACATCAGTTCATATTTCGCGGTTGAACACTTTCTCTGGCTACTCAACAATTACGTAATATTTATTCGTGTTCTTGGTTCAGATTTATTTAGTATGATTTGCTTTTCAATAAATAGATTGAAACAAAAATTTAAGAACAAGTTACTATATTTGGTGATGAGTTAAACGTCAAATTTCGGAACGATGATTTTGATTAAATACGCTTGGAATCTGAAAGTACATCAAGAAATATAAATTATACGTATCCACTTTAGTACGCAAGCTCTAAATCTTCCAACAAATTCTATCCATCAGGGAATCCTATTCTTTTCTATCGACATTTTCTTATTGAAACTCTATAATATGTCTACCGCACAAGACTCATACCAAATTTTTTTTTCTAAAATTTTGGGAATTTCCATTCACTCTATCTATTGAGCAAGCCTTGAATTTCTAATATTTATTTTTCCATTGGAAGTCTAGTAAATACAGTGTCGAGAAATTTTAAAAATATCTATCACAGTCCACCCTTTGTAAAGGGTCGTACACATATTACGCCAAGCTGTTTTCTTTTCATTGAAAAATATAAGAATAAGTTTGCCGTTAAGTTGAGAAAGACGTAGCTATATCCTGAATAATTTTCATAATCCTCATTAACTTACTATGAATTATATAAAACGTTCAAAAATTGTATATATAATACTCCAGCGTGATTTAGCCATGTTACGACGCAGAAATTATTATTTCCGAAAACCATCAAAATGTTTTTCAAATGATATATATGTGTGTATATATATATTATGTGGATATATATATTTAAAAATTAAAGGCTAACAACCACCGCAGGGTCCCACTAGGAGCAACTGTCATCTAATAAAATGACTTCGGCTCCCAGTAGGACCGCGGTAAATCCCATTCATGGCCACGTCTCACAACCGTGAGATGAGTGTATGTATATATATATATATAGTATAGTAATGCACTCACCAATAGAATTAAGGATTACCGTCAAGGTAAAGACCAGGCAACAAACGATCTTCATATTTTATAATTAGAGCGAAAACTGATGTAGACGTTAATGAAGAATCTACTTCACAGCAAGGCCGTAGCCAGGAGTGGAGAGGTTAACAGAGTTTACCCCTCCCCCCTTCACTAAAATTCTGAAAACATGCAAATAATAGATATATACCGTTTAGAGTGGGAGTGATTGTGCCGCTTGATATCCAACATCGAATATGTTTTCTGGCTGCGGCCTTGGTTAACAGTATATCTAATTTAAATTCTGGTATTTCATGAAAGTATACACGTAGCCACGGCCTATATATATATATATATATAGTACATCAAGCCTCCCTCCGTGGAGAAATCTCGCAAGAGTCCGACCTCTGGACCATCAATTGCTCAGTTTATGGTGCTGCGAGG